>OY756208.1:78057989-78362284 GCA_963576795.1 Metopia argyrocephala | reverse complement strand
AGTGAACAATAAAGAAATTGAGCTAATAGTGTTCTTTTAGCTTTTATCCACACATTTTTACATTTGATATATTGGAGTATTTTCCCCTTAACAAAACCAAATATATGTATGTATATAAGTAGTATAACAAAACAATTCTTAAAATCTTTGACTCACCAAATCAATGGAATTATGTAGCGGCGGTGTGATGAGGCCTCGTCATTCTGCTGCAGTGGTGTTGGAAGAATTAATTTTTTATATCAAAATGCATCTCGTTTTGCTGCTAGGGTGTTCACTTACTTTAATATCTTAACTTAAAACAAAACATATATACATATATTCCTTTTCTTTAACTCAACAAGGCTTCTACAATATTAAAACCAAAGTTACCAATTAAAGCTTGTTACAACCCCTAAAGTTTGCTTTTTGTGATGGCTTCTATAGGTGCTTGATGGGACTCCAAAACTAAACCGAATATTCAATTCACACATGTGTATATTTTAATCTTGATTAATGACGGAATGTTAATGTTAATTATTTTCGATTTCTTCATTAAGAGGTATTGGGAATCTTCTTTTTCTGGAGTATGCTGATCATGCCGGTCACTTTCTTGCCAAGAACTTTCACTTTAAAACAAGCGGTAATTTGGTTGCAGCGATGGAAGGGTGGTTGACAGTAGTAATTTTGACTTTTTAGTGTCAAATTTTCCGTTTGGTAATTTTTTACCTTATGATTTTTAATTTAGAAAACAAATGATTGATTTTATGGTATTTTTCTGTTTTCTGTTCCTCTTATTGCTTTTTATCTCACTAAAACGTGATCTTGTTTGTTTTATTGTTTTGTTTTATGACGAGAGCAAATATGTCTACTTAATAAATAACACCACTATTTCAATTATCGCCAATTTCGTGCTTTTCAATAAATTTTTAATATTTTATTATAGTAAATAATTCTTGATATATAAGTAAAATAAATTTTCGATAACCATTACCTGCTACTGTCACTAAATTTTAAATTCCTTTCATTTAAAAATGATATTAGTTCTTTTCGCCTTTTATAAAATTAGAATTTAGGGTTATGCCAAATTATGTCCGAACAAAATGTAGTGTATTATCTGAGCACGTCTGTATACTTCAGAAGCTTGTCACGAAAAGACTTTTATAAACTTGTAGATAGATGTAAAAGGCAATTACAGTACTATCGGTCAAAGTGCATTTTACCAGATTGTCTTAATTTAGCGCATATGCGTCAACATGCGTTGATATGCGATACTATACGTTTAATTGGAGTCCAGGCAAATGATTATTAAACACGTCTTATAAAATGTATTATTTAAACTGTATTATCGTTTAAATGAAATTTACTGAAGACAAAATGTATTGATACCGTAAAATTGATAAGCTTAGAAAAAAAACAAATTTTATTAAATTTTTTTAGGAAACAAAAGATTGTACTTTACATACAAATACATGTTGCAGATGACGGCGTTAATGTGCATTATTTCAGTTAATTCAAATTAACTTGCGCTTTATATCCAATGTAAATGCACAAAACCAAATTAAATTTATATTGCGTTAAGCTTTTTTAATATGGCAAAATCTCATAAAATCTGTCAGTTTTTGGCTAACTATTTACTAGTGCTAATTAAAATGGATTGAAAGTTTAGTTTGTTTGTAACATTGTCGTTTAATTGGTCCATTTAAATTTTGAATTGAACATTTTTTTTTAAATTAATAAAAAATTTAATTAATACAATTTATTTTCAAAAAGCTCTACACTATTAATTTTTTAATTGATATTATTAATATTGTTTGTAGGAGCAAAACTAGTAAACAATTTAATTACTAGTACAAAGTTGTTAATTGAAATCGATTTTGAATTTTTTTCTGTGTGTATAATATTTAGTTTTGGTTTTTAGAAAAATGAAACTCGAACAGTCTTCTTTAGTTTGTAACTTCTTTAAAAGACTAAGACTGTGTTTTATTTTGAGCGAAAAAAATAAAAATCATAAATAATGACTACTTTTGAGTTTTATTTCTTTTGCTCAAAAATAATGATTATGGATGATTTTTATTAATATTACTCAAAAATAATCATTACCATTGAAGAAAACTTTAAAAATCAAAAATTTAAAAATCATAACCTGTATGCAAAGATTGTTAAAAAATAATAATAATGGTGCAAAAAATGTTTGTTTATGATTGTTCTAAGTGATTGATTTTTTGATTTAAAAAAACGAAAAATAATCATTATTTACGGTCCCTGTGTAAATATTTTATTTTTAGAGAAAAAGTGAAAAATTTTTTAAAATTTTATTTAAAATTTTTTAAATTTTTTAGAGAATAATTATTGGAACCAATGCACAGTGGCCGAAATACTTAATCTAGCGGCGCTTTGTTAATAACTCCAAAAACATAAAAAATTCTGAAAGTTTTTTTTGTTTTTTTTTTTAACTTATATATATTTAAATATAACCAATTCATTAAATTTTAAAATTTGTTTGTTTTTTTTAGTATATGGGTAGTTCCATATATAACCAACCAAAATAGACATTTTGAACCTGACCCTCTCCAAACTTCACGAAATTCGGTATACAAATTGTATTCTACATGGTTAAGACGAATACAAGCTTTGGGATTGCTGGACCAAATGGCTCCGGAGATACCAGGTCATGAAAAGTGAAAAAAATCATTAACATCGTTCCTAGGTAGTAAAACGCTATAAGCTATATCTTTCTCAATTTTTATGCAACAACAATCAATAAAATCTCATTTTAAAGCTAATGAGGTTTCTTATATAATAGTGTCCAACTAAATTTTTTGTAAAGAGTTGAAGGTCATATTTACCATGAATTTTGAAAAAGTTAGAAAATTTTTATTTTATTACACGAGTAATTTTTTAAAAAAAAGGTTTCTGCTTCATATTTTTTTACAGTTTACAAAAAAAATAAGAAATAAATAAAAGCAACTATTCAGAGTCGGAGCTTTCAGGATTAATGCTGTCAGGTAGGTCATTTATATTTAACAGAAGCTGCTTGAGCTCATCATCTATTTTGACGTGTTTTTTTGATTTAGATGTAATAAAAGGAAGCTAAAGCTTCCTCAGGTGTATACGGAATAGGTGCTTTTGGTTCAGAGTCTACAGATTTAAGCATTTTTGTAGCTACTGCAGATTCTAAACATAACTTTGAAACAACCTGTGATGCGCTTCTTTTTCCAGCTTTGTAAAGACTCACGTTCGCCGCTACCATTAACTCTTGGTTCGGTGTTTCATTGGCAATTGGTGCAATTTTTTTTTTGAGTCTTACTTGTGCACTCTGAAAAAGGTTTCTCTTTACGTTGTGCAACGGCTGGATTAGGGAAAATAATGTCATCATCCAACCATATCTTATTTCGCTCTTCAAACACACCCAAAACTCTGTGACTTTCTTTCCACTTTTGTATAAGTTTGCTAATAAAATTTCTCAATTGTTTTTGAATTTGGTGGTATTGTTCTTCACTATATTTCGAGCGATCAATGACATTGGAAAATATATGATTTTCAACCATTAAAAATTTTTTTGTTGGCACTGGTTCACTATGCCATATTAAAAAAAGGGTGCGTTTGGATTCTGCCATTCTAACTAAAAAACGGAAAAAATCAAAACTTTGCAAAAGCTTGCAGCCCATATTTGAACTTGACATAGATAACAACCCATTTAAACAAACTATACAAACAGTGAACCGAATATGATCGAATCCACCCTACTTTTATTCCACACAAAATTGAATTTAGTATCTAAAAACACTTTCACAAAGGACATTTTCTTTTTCCATTGTTCAGCACTAAAACAAACAATTACAGATCACAAAACTATTTTTTTTTTATTTAATACATACCTTTTATTTAAAATCAAATCGAAAATCTTATCAAAAAGTTAAAGTTTTAATTTTTTACTGTCAGCAAAATTGCACTTAAAAACAGCTCAAAACTAGTTATTGCACTTGCTAAAAAAATAAAATAAAGCTTGCCGAATTCTTAATTTGGAAAATTCGCTAAAGCGACGCTAGATTGGGTATTTCAGCCACTGTGCAATGGCATGAATCTTTTAGGGAAATTGAACTTTGAACTCCATCTTAAAATTTGATTAAGAATACACTAATAAAAGTAACATAGATTAAAAATGATTTAAATAGAAGCAATAATAAAATTTTTGATGAATTTACTTTTGGTAAAAACTATGCAATGACGAAAAATTAGACCTGTAGTAAATCCCAATAGAAAGTGGGTTCAAATATTTATATATATAGAAAAAGAGAGTATTCTTTAATTCAATATTTTAAAATTGGTGGGTATTTCATTTACTTTGCCAGCATCTGAAGCACAAACGGAACGAGTTTTTCATTATTCAACAATACGTATTTGTGCTTCTTAAAAATCTCAATGTCTTGTAACACATACATACGTAAAAAATTTATTATTTTTAACATTATTAAATGCTATTATTAACCCAGTACTGTAATATAAGCTATTTATTTCTTGTTGTACTGTATTTGTAAAATGATGATCAATAAATAAAAATAAATAAGATAAGATCCTTTAAAATCGATATTGATAATTAAATCCAATCTTGAAATGGAGTGTTCAGAAATTAAAACATTTTTATCAGCCTGTACTGATATTCAAAAAATATTCTTATGCTGCTAAGGCGGCCATTGCATATAATGGTAGTTAAGATTGCTGTAGTCGTGGCATTAAAAGTTTATTTGAAGATTTTGCCTTTAAAAAAAAAAAACAATACGTTCAACAAAAAAATAGCAAAAGTAGATTATGTATATTTAAATATTTATATACATTTAATTTTTATTTACAATGTATAATAAGAAATAAGTTTTCTGTAAAATTTTGATTTGATTAAAGAATTTTGTTGGTTTTTTTATACCTTAAAAATGTCCACTCTTTTCTGTTAAAAAATTATGGGCACCGTAATATTATATTTCATCATAGGGCCGCTTTAATTCGTATCCAATGTAACATTTAAGCAAACAATTTTCTGCATTAGTGACTTTTATGAATTTGATTGCACGCATAATGATAGAATATATGTTATTCCGAAATTTAATGCTACGACGATCGATC
Organism: Metopia argyrocephala; assembly: GCA_963576795.1. NCBI lineage: Eukaryota > Metazoa > Arthropoda > Insecta > Diptera > Sarcophagidae > Metopia > Metopia argyrocephala. The sequence continues at coordinate 78,357,187 of OY756208.1, read as the reverse complement.
AAAGACCCAATAAATAGATATGTATTGGCATTTTACTGGTAATGATTGGTTTTGTGTTGGTAATGCGGGACTGAAGGCTGTTGTAACCTTACGCCAACGAAAGACAATTATTTTCTTCTCTCTTGTCAAAAAGCTTCCATTTTGTGCCAACGCAAATATTCATGCACACAAAAAGCCACAACACCCTTACATGCATTCATTCATCATTAGCAATTAAAAATATACTAATACTTTATTTCTTAAATATTGTTTAGGTATGAAATGGCTCATTCAATACAAAAAACTGTAGTGTCATAACAAAAGCCATTTTTAATTGTTTTTTCTTGTTGATACAATATTAAGAAATTCTAAAATTTATGTACTAAAAAAGGATAAGAATCATTTTTTATAATTTTTTTTCTTATTTCTTTTTTTTTTTTTTGTTTTTTTTTATATTATTTTCAAGTTAAAAACAACAGTCCCTACAGAGATATAATTGAAATAAATGTTTAAGTATTTTAAAATATATTGTTTACCCGTTATCTACATGAAAAAACAGCCTAAAAATTAATTAAAATGAATTATTTACCTTATTGATTACCTAACATTTATTTACAAGTTTAAAAGTTGTCAATTTTCAGCGGAAACAGAAGAAGTTTTAGTTACATTCCATAAATAAACAATAAGCAAATGCTAAAAAATTACAAAAAATAACCAAGTTTTTATTGAGGTTAGAATTACAAAGAAAGTTAAAAAAAATCAATATCGTTTGCTTGAAATAAATAAGAACAGACTCTTTTTTATTATACTAAATGTAAAGATTTGCGGCCAAAATACACTTACTGAGTCAATACTTTCATATATTGAAAATGATATAAATGTTTACATGTGTTGCTAACAAACTTTTAAAAGAATTTTGTACAAATATTAGTTCTTATTTAAGGTTTGTCTGCATAAAACCAAAATTTCCAAAAAAACTTACAACCTTACACATGTATGTAGTATATATGTATGTACATAATACATACTATATGTATATTATATTTTGTGTATATTCTATAAATTAAAAGTAATGTTTGTTCTTTAAGTTTTTGCAAGCAAGAGTACTTGTATATTCCTACTACTTCTACCTATAGTAAATTGTTTAAATATTCTCTTATAAAAGATAAATACAATTTGAATACTGCCGAAAACTAAAAACTTTATTAACCCTAGTCTTACTGACAGGAGCTTCTGAGGCACATTTTGATGTTGAGTTTAATGTAACAAAGGAAGTATCACACATAATGCAACTCAATTTACTTACTTTTATTTTGCATCCGTTTTACATAATTTAGTAAAAAAAAATTTCAGAACATTAAATTTTTCCAACGATTAAAGATCAAAATATAAAATAGTAACAACTACTGACATATGTCTGAGAAGCACATACAAAATAGTTTGTATTTTTCTGCAAATCCTATTTAGAATTACTCGTCTTCTATTTAAGTATTTTTCATATACAATAGTAATCTTTTATATGCAAACGTTCATCTTTCTGGTTAGGTTATTTCAATTTTGGGAAATCCCCGTTTAAAATCAAGTGGTTTGTGAGCTTGAAAACAACATATCACTTGTGGTACGTATGTGTTTGTATTAAAAAATATACCAAAACAATCTTGCCAAAAATGTAGCAAAAATATCTGCAATGTACTGAATAGAAATTTTCTTAATATACATTTGTTTGTTGTTGTTTTATACCGCTTTATTATTAATGTTTTTATAAGCCTCAGAGGTTCGTCGATAAGCCACCAACAGTTCAAGAGCTAAATGATGAGATAATTCGGCATATTAACTGCATAGATGGGATGGATGGAATACTTCGGACAAGGCAAAGTCTCTGATTGGGGTCAACCTGGCGGCCTCAAGAACGATCCTTGTTCCCGTTGTATTCAAGTCGACATACAGCCTCCACGTGGCCCTCCTGGATAACATTCTAGCACCCTCTAGCTTGTTAATTGATGTATGCGACGATTGTCCAATCCCCTGGACTTTAAATTTGGGTTGTGCGTAGGGCTTGAAACCCAACACGTAAAAATAATATTCAATGAAAACTTCAGCAAAAGCCTCTAAACGGACCCCCTTTTATGTTGACGAATTTGGCAAACATTTTAAGGACTATGATTTAAGGGTATGCACCTGGAACGTGAGAAACCTTTATAGGGAAGGTGCCTCTATCCAATTGGCGGATGCTCTCAAGAAATGTAGGGCTAACATCACCGCCATCCAGGAAATGAGATGGATAGGACAGGGTTGTACAAGGCAAGCAACATGTGACATCTACTACAGCTGCCATGATAACAGACGTGAATTTGGCTGCGGATTCGTAGTTAGCAAGAGACTTCGCCATCTTGTCTCAGAGTTCACCCCCGTGAACGAAAGAATAGCTACGATCCGGATGAAGGCGAAATTTTATAACATCAGCCTCTTTTGCGCTCACGCCCCGACGGAAGAAAAGGATGATGCGGTCAAAGATGCTTTCTACGCAAAGCTCGACGATGTTTACGATAAGTGTCCGGCGCATGACGCCAAAATTGTCCTCGGCGATTTCAATGCGAAAGTTGGACGTGAAGGTATCTTTGGCCCCACTGTCGGGCAGTTCAGTCTCCATTCTTCCACCTCGCCAAATGGCATGAGACTGATCGATTTCGCCGCGGCGCGAAACACGGTAGTTTGTAGCACCAGGTTCCAGCCTCTGGATATCCATAAGGCCACCTGGCTCTCTCCCGATCGATCAACTACCAACCAGATCGATCACATTGTGATTGATGGAAGGCATGTATCCAGTATACTAGACGTGCGCACATTTAGAGGTCCAAATGTCGACTCGGACCATTATCTTGTCGCAGCCAAGATGAAACTGCGCATATGCGCAGGGAATATGGCACGTTCTAGTGTTCGAGGGAAGCTGGACATCAAAAAGCTGCGATCACAAGAGACAGCCAGGTCGTTTTCCGACCGTCTTTCTAATGAGCTCCATTGCATCCCGTCCTCTCTCGAAAGTATTGGTGGACAGTGGTCTCACATTGCTCACTCTCTGCGCAACGCTGCCCAAACAGTCCTTGGTTTTGAGCGTCCTCCCCGCAGAAACCAATGGTACGATGAAGAGTGTCGTGAGGCCACTGCGGCAAAGAATGCTGCCTACAGAAGAACGTTGCAGTCCACCACTACAAGAGCAACTGTGGAGGTGTACAGAGAGAAGAGGAGGGAAGAGAGACGCCTATTTAGAAGAAAGAAAAGGGAGCAAGAAAGTCGTGATCGTGAGGAAATCGAGATGTGCAGGAGTAGACATGATGCTCGAAATTTTTATAAGAAGATAAGACGTCTTACTACTGGTTTTAAGCCCGGAGCAACCTCCTGCAGAGACGAACATGGTAATCTGGTTACAGATGCACATGGTGCACTGAGATTATGGAGACAGCATTTCTTTAATCTTCTGCAAGGCGATGATGATACAAGTTCCGCTGCTAGAGATGCTGTGCCGGACCCAATCAACGATGACGTTGTGATCCCGTCCCCCAGCCATGAAGAGGTCAAGGTTGTCATATGGCGACTGAAGAACAACAAAGCAGCCGGACCTGACGGTCTGCCTGCTGAACTCTTCAAGTATGGAGGCGATGAGCTGGTTAGGTGCATGCACCAGCTCATTTGCAGAATATGGCTGGAGGAAAGTATGCCCGATGATTGGAATCTCAGTGCCCTCTGTCCGATCCTAAAAAAGGGAGACCCCATAATATGCACCAACTACAGGGGTATAAGCCTTCTCCCTATCGCATATAAAGTTCTTACGAGCGTATTGTGTGAACGACTGAAGCCATTCGCCATCTCACTGATTGGACCTTATCAGTGCGGCTTCAGACCTGGTAAGTCCACCATTGACCAGATATTCACACTGCGCCAAATCCTGGAGAAGACCCATGAAAGTCAAGTCGACACACACCACCTCTTTGTCGACTATAAGGCAGCGTTCGATAGCCCGATAAGGGATCGCGTATATGCAGCAATGTCTGAGGTCGGTATTCCTGCAAAATTGATAAGACTGTGCAGAATGAGGTTGAGTAATTCCCGCAGCTCCGTCAAGGTAGGAAGTGACCTCTCCGAGCCTTTTAATACCGTGCGAGGTTTCAGACAGGGCGACCCCTTATCCTGCGACCTCTTCAATTTCGACATGGAGAGTGTTTTGCGAAAGGCGGGTGTGCATCGTAATGGCACATTTTTAACAAAAGACGATATAGACATCATTGGGCATACCAAGCGAGATGTCACCGTAGCCTTTAATGCTATTGAACGGGAGTCTGCTAAAATGGGTCTGGCGGTAAATGAGAGCAAGACGAAGTACATGTTGTCGACGAGTAGGGATGTTGATCGTATCGGCTCCCAGGTTACAGCCGGCAACTATACATTCGATGTGGTCAAGGAGTTCATCTACCTTGGCACCGCCATTACCAGCAAGAATGATGTCAGTCTAGATATCAGGCGAAGAATCACACTGGCCAACAGGTGCTACTACGGTCTCGGTAGGCAGTTTAGTAATAGAGACCTCTCTCGTGTGACAAAATTAACACTCTACAAGTCGCTTATTCTCCCGGTGCTTCTCTATGGTGCGGAAGCATGGACGCTGTCTTGTGCCGATGCAGCGGTCCTGGGGGTGTTCGAGAGAAAAGTTCTTCGTAAGATCTTTGGTCCTCTAAGGCATGGCGATGAGTTTCGCATTAGAACCAACCATGAGTTGTATGAGCTCCTCGGCGATGTGGGCGTTGTCCAGCGTATTAACATCCAGCGGCTACGCTGGCTCGTCCACATTGTTCGGATGGAAGAATCTGCTCCAGCGAAGAAAGTTTTCGATGCGAAGGTCACTGGACGTCGGCGTAGAGGATGACTCTGTTTACGTTGGAAGGACCAGGTTGATGAAGCCCTGTCATCGATTGGTGTGACCAACTGGAGAAGGCGCGCGCTAAGCAGAAGCGCCTGGAGACTAGTGCTGAAGCAGGCCGAAACCCGTTAACGGGTCGTTATGGCCAGCTAAGTAAGTAAGTAACTGCATAGAACCTCAGCGTCGTCGAAAATTTGGATCATCGGATGGAGATGTGACGCCGAAGTCGCGACAGCTTTGTGACCGCTATTTTGTTTCAGGTATAATTGAGCCGTACAAAATTATCACAATAAAAAGAAATGACAATAATTTCATAAATAATTTATGTTTTAAAGGGTGGTTGCCCTTTAAGTTTACAATTTCTTATTAGAAAACTACTTATTTATCGTTGTCTTAGAAATTTTATAATTTAATTAAAATTTTATTTTAAATTTTCTAATTTAATGTGCAAAGTTTTAAAGACACTTTATTACTCTTCATTTTCATATTCGTATGCATCCATGTCAAATAAACAATTTACGCATTTTGATTATAAGTGGTTAGAGCAATGTGGTTCATTGCATGAATAAAATAGTACTGATGTTTTCTTATCAGCAAGTTGAGAACATATCGTCGATGGAATTAAAGAACGCTGTAACTGGCAAAACCTTAAATGTTCACAAGAGCCAAAAAACCTGTATAAAAGTAGAACAAAAACACTGGTATTTTTTGAAACGCAGACGGCTTAAGTGAATTTATTTTTATTGTAGAAATCTGGGACCGGGACCAATTGACGCGTATTATTTTTTTCTGATAAAAATGACGCAAAAAACGTATTTTCGATTTTTTTTTCAGTTACAGCGTTCTTTAATTCCATCGACAATATACTTGCACATAAATATAACATCGTGAACACTAGCCGATAGATTTATTTTTTCTTGTCTTTTGCATATGTCGTAGATTATTATATCCTATATTCTCAAAAATACAATATTCTCAAATACACAGTTTCAAATCTCGTGAATTCTTTTAGTAAATCGGGTTTATTTAAGCTTTTATTTAGAATTACTATAATAGTTAGGTTGTATACAAAATTTTGTAAAAATATTTGATTTTAAATTATATATTTGAAGTTAATTAAAGTTATCTGGGTTTTTCCTTTTTTTTGTATTTTTTTTTTAAGACCAATACTCAGGGGTAAACCCCTATTGCATTGTATTGGAATTTGTAGACAGATGGATAGATTATTTCCTTCTCAATTTTCATTAAGCGCCTTATGTCAATGAGACAAGTTGTTGTCAATTGATCACTCAAATTCCAGTGTTATACCTTCGCCCTTGAATGATCAAAAGCAATTGCTCCGTCTGTCGGTGGATGTTGAATGTGAGTGGTGAGTGTCTTCTTTGAGGAAACAAACTGATCAAAGGTTTATTTATTTTATATATTTATTTATTTTATATATTTTGCACAATTTAACTCCTATACACAAAGTGAAGTTTAAAAATTAATTGATAACAACTTAATATTAATTAATGAAATAAATAATGAAATTTTCTTTGGTATTCAGTTTAATATTTACTCTGAAAGCGAAGCAATAAGAAGTGAGCCGGAGTCGGAGGTTCGCACACCAATAAACACGTACAATCGATATTAATCTGCCAAAGTGCCCTATTTCTTAAATACAATCTAGTTTTTAATTTTATCTACGGTTATTCATTGAAGTAATTTGACTGTTTTAATATGTATTTTCTATTATTTCTAATAAAAAGCCTCGGTAATGGGTTAAGACATCAACTTAAAAAAACCATAGGGAATAGGTTGGGTAAAAATAGGGATTTGTATTTATGTGTACTTACTTCGAAATAAGTTGATAGGGAAAATATAAAATAAATCACTAATAAAAATCTTCTCGAGATATAGGTATATTTTATTAGCACCCTGTATATATTAGTTAATAGGATGTAGAATATAGTGCAGAATTATAAATTTAGTTGTAGTGTAAATTTAAGTAATTATAGTTTTAATATTTCTAATTAGGTATGTAAAAAGTTCAATAACAAATTAAAAAATGATTGTATGTATGTTTGTATTTATTTTGTGTTCAATGCTGATGTTTATTATTGTATTGCTAAACTGTAAGTAAGTTATATTGCCATGCAGCAGAAAGCAGAAATCAAAAAGCAAATTATAAAATAACTCGTTGTCAATTGACAATTACAGCGAATACTGTTCATCTACAGTGAGCGCAAAAATTTTATAAATAAATTATATTAGCTTAAGATATATATAAATGAATTCTAATTTTAAATACAATTCACTCTCTGATAAAAATATTATATTCAACACGAACTTACAGAGTATGTATGTAGGTGACTACTGATGATTTAATATAATAATCTTTTATTGTAAAAACTAATATATAAATTCCAAAATTCTATATATTAAACGAGATTCATTTCTGTGCCTGTTTACTGTTCATTACAAATAATTTTGTTTTTATTTTTATAGTCAATGAAGTTGACTAAACCCAATAAAGTCAAATTGAAATACTAAAAGTCAGTGAATTATGCACTATTTTTAAAACGGATAAAAATAAATGGACAGGTGAACATGAAAAGTACCATTACATCTATAACAACAACATGTATATGGGAATATATGCAAGCAATGTCAATCAGTTAATTGAATTTGTAACTGTCAAAGTGTTTGTTATTTAATGGCTATTAAAAAAATACCACCAACACTATAACCAATTAGAATAATCCATTTCGATTAGTTACTGGTAACAATTGTGAGTAATTCTGGATGTGTGAAAATGGTAAAACCTATTTTTGTTATTGCGGTGGACTGCCAATAATTTACATTTTAAAAATAAACATTTTGTTTTTTTTTTTTTTCTAAGCTGATTATAAAATAAAATGTTAAGGAGTTAAATGTGCTATTTTTTTGTTTATATTCATATACAACATAAATAAAATGAAATAGTTTAATTACAAAGTGTAACACGAAAAAACATACCATATACGGATACCATTACATGATAAAAAAATGAAGACCGATGTCCCCCAGTTTTGCCCAAAGTCATGAAATCTTTTTTCATATGTTTTAGAAAGTTGTGGTGACGTTTGTTTTTCCATGACTTAAAACACTACACACAGTGTTATTGTAATAAAATTTGAAAAAATGCTGTTTTAACAAGAAAAAATTCTATTCCTTCTATCCAAAAAATCAAGTTTAAATACATATTTTAAATTTTTATTGTTTGAAATTTTTTGATAAAATTATATATTTTTTCAAATATAATATATAAAATGTATTGTTTTGGGGATAAGAATTTCTCTATGGCCATTTCGTCTCTGCTTAAGAGACTCGTCAGGAGACTTCTTCCCAAAGGAGACGAAATGGCCATAGAGACATGCTTATCCCAAAAGCAATACATTTTATATATTATATTAAATGTATTTTCCTAAATGGCGATAATTATTTTTTTTTTCAAATATTAATTTTATTATAGGATTGATTAATAAGTCTGCAGTTCAAAACACATTTATTTCTGCTTAAATAAGAACTTTTAATTTTAGTGTGTTGGATTACTAAGACGATAGCGCTGGGTTCAAATCTCAGGTCTGACATCTCGAAAAACAAAATGAAAAAAACATTATTTCTTTCAGCGACTACTTCTCAGCAGTCTTCTGGCAAAAGCTCTGGGAGTAATTTACTGCCATGAAAAAGCTTCTCAAATCTGTCTCAAATGAGTCGACTTCACAAATAAGTCGACTTTAACATGAGTGCTTGGAGGAGCTAGGACGTAAATCTGAAACAGGGTGGTAATGCCCAGTTATGTATGTATGTAACTTTCAGTAACAAGAGACAATATTTTACAAAAAACATTTTGTTATTTATTTTTTTCTTTTTTTTTTCAGTTTTTTAAATTTTTCAACAGTTTTAAAATAAATGCTGAGAGTAAACGCTGCACAGTGGAATATTTTAGTCCTTATCGGATCAAAAATCTGTAACTTTTTTGTTCTTGAAGATAAAGTTCTGAAATTTTGCACGAATAATCTTAAGTGTATTTTATATTATTCTGTAAAATATGAACCAAATTAAACCAGAACTTATTTCAGAATTAAGGTAAGAAATTTACTTTTTGCATATAGAGATGACTTGTACATGTATTTGGTATAAAATCGCTATTTTGTGGTTACTTCATCAGTTTAAGCGTATCTTCATTTTAACCTTTTGCAAGTTTGGCGGATGGTTTTCTTACACTTTTTAAGATGTTGAAAACATTAGTGGCTGATCGCGAACATTTTCGAGAGTTATGTAAACGATATTTTTTGTAGTCTTTCTGCCATCCCTAAATAAAAGCGGCAAGCGTTTTCTAGCTGTCAAAATTTCTCATGCCCATACAATTTGTATGGAGCATCCCAAAATAACGCGGCGGCAACGCTTTGCAATTGGAAAATCCAATTTTGACAGAGCGTTTAGTAGTAAAGTTGGCCGCAAAAGGCAACTAAAATGTAAACAAATAGGAAAAAAACAGGATTGTGATATAAAGATATGTTATTTGCATAAACATGTTTTATTCGTAAAGGCAAAAAATAAACAAAATAGACGATAATAAATATTAATTTAAGATAAATAAATAAAATATAATAAAAATAAATAAAATAACACTATAAAATTTAGTTTATGTTACAAATACCAATAGAGTAATGCAGTTTATTATTAAAATAGTCAGAATTGTTATATAAGCATATGTTGTTGTATTACCCTGTTTTTAATGTTTTGACAAACCGTTGCCGCTCTTATTTAGGGATGGCGGTTCAGCGTTAGCGCTGAACGTTGGAAAACGTTTCGCTTGCCGCTTTTATTTAGGGATGGCTCTTTATTGCGCAACTCTTGTGCGTCTTGGTACAGCTGACCAATAGGCAACACGGCATGTATCAATATTTTGTGGAGAGAAGATGGCATATGACATAAGATGTATTTTTTTACATACAATCTTGCCGTTTCCATTGCATATTCGCCAAATTTTTCAGAGTCTATAACTAAATCAGACGATTAAGCTTGAAGAATGATGTGAAACTTTTTTATTAATTCTTCATCTACTCCAGTTATATCAGCAGATCGCGAAAAATTTTAGAAAAATCTTCTAGTGATATTACCATCACTGCTGTTACAACTTCCTTGCCTTGGCTTATCAATAATTAATTCCAACTCTTCACAAAATCATTTTTGTATAAAAGCTTTTTACTACTTTATGATTTTCAGTTAACGCTGAACGTTTTTGGAATTCACTATTGTATCCAATGTGCAAAATCATTTCTGTACATCTTATCCACGCGTGGAGGATCGATAAGCCATACTTAAAAGCCTTTTCATCTTCTGGTCTTGCAGGTACTCTCTCTAAGTTATTCATTTGAGTAGGTGTCGCTTTGCATATGGTACGTGATGCACTTAATGGAGTATTTGTTAAAAGTTGTGCTACTTTACCATCAATCATTGTAAGAAACAGTTTATGGTTTACGGCTACATATTTTTTGTTCTTTGAGATAATAGTTGGTGAAAATAACTTTATTTGAGTACCAATTTTATCTACAACTTCTTTAGTTTTTGCTGGTGTCTCTTTGCAAAGTTCTATTGAAATGGGGCGACAATATCGAACAAATAAGCAGACTGGATTTTTCCAAATTATATCACCTATTTTTTTAAGTTTAATTGGTACCAAAAATGTTGTAAATAGATTTGCATCAGAAATTAGATAAGATTCCTCTGGAAACGATTGTTTACATTCTGATTGACCTCACGAGCCATCACAACCTCATTTACAGTAGAGAGTTAGGTTTATTAAGCTTTTATTATCCACAGCATACATCACTAAAATCCTGGTTGAAGTATGCTCTTGTAAAGACTGAACTCTAGCATAAGCATTTGTTACTTCTAATAAATCTGGTGGAAGGCAGCAACTTTTTTTTTGCTTCCTGAATTTTATAGTATGGAGGAAGAACAGTATATTTTTTTCCATCATAAGATGTCTTAGGTATATGTATTGTGCTTTTGTCAAGTCAAGACCAAGAAATACACTTAACTTAACACTTAACACTCTAATTCATCGAAAGATTCACCCTTTCTTTTCAAGTTTAGAAGAAGATAACAATGCAAAGCTACTTTAGAAAAAATCATTTGTTCAATTATCTAAATAATTTAGTTTTTTACAGGGACCGAAAAAAACAGTTATTTTTAAAATTTAAAATCAAAAAGTCAGGTGGATATAATTTGTCTATCAGATATTTGAATACAGCATATTGATGCTGTTATACTAAGGAATAATAAACTTAAAAGACTTTAATTTTTTTGACTTTTATTAAAAAGTCACTTTATAATAGTTATTTTTTGACTTTTATTTTTTCGGTCAGAAATAAATATTAAAATTTGACTTTTATTTTTTCGGTCAGAAATAAAAGTTAAAATCTGACTTTTATTTTTTAAGTATAAAATATAAGTTAAAATTTGACTTTTAATTTTTAAGTCAACAATCAAAGGTAAAATTTGACTTTTATTTTTTAAGTCAGAAATAAAAGTTAAAATTTAACTTTTGTTCTTATTGAAAGCAGATGTTAAAAAAGTTAAATAAAATTTTAATTAAATATTAACATAGTTTTTATTTTTAGAATTATAAGTACATGTTGTATTTGTATTAAAACAAAAAGAAAAAAAAAATTATAATAGAGTATCTATACAAAAAGGTTTATTGGCTAGAAAGTCAAGGAGTTGGTGTTTTGCATATTTTGCTCTGAAAATAAAAATTACATTTAATTTCCTTCATTTCGATATTAAATTGTTCACTCTTTCATTGCAATGACTCAGAATTCAATTTCACCATTAATATAGCTGCCAAGTTCTGTTCAGACAAATTGTAGCGCAAGTCGCTGAGAACAATCTTAAGTGCTGAAAACGCCCGTTCTACACTAACTTGTGTCGCAGGTACTTGATGAATAAATAATACATGCCAAGTTCTTTAGACGGGGATATAAAAATTTTTTGTTTTCCAAATATTCCACAAGGTCGACATCAACGTCAATACGCTTCTCCTTGTATGAGTCAAGCAGACATGACATTATACCGGGTGCATTAAACTTTGTTAAAATGGAATAGCAAATTTGACTAAAGTTGGGTTGGTTAGAAATAACCAAAACAACATCACTGATTGTCATCGATCTTATTTTTCTTATATTTCCATTACATTGTTATTATTATGGCATAGTAATTTTTTTTTTCTGACCTAAAAAATAAAAGTCACATTTTAACTTTTATTTTTGACTTAAAAAATAAAAGTCAGATTTTAACTTTTATTTCTGACCGAAAAAATAAAAGTCAAAAAATAACTATTATAAAGTGACTTTTTTGAAAAAAGTCGTAACTGTTACGGTCCCTGGTTTTTTAACATAATTAACTGTAACTTCTGTTTAGGCACGAATATGCAGCTAATATTTTTAAAGTATTTTATTAATATATTAAGGTTGTTAACTGCAGTCCACCCCTGCAGTAATTGAGAAGATCATATTTTGTAGATAGATATGTATATGGGCAATTTCAAAAATTTTCGACATTTTGATATTTTTTTTTTCGAAATTTTTTTTTTTTGATGACACGAATGATGCTCTGGTCACGTGAAGGGTGATATTTTAGCATACCAAAACAGTTCGCGTTAATCATTTATTGCAAACGGCGCGAAAGTTATGGAGGTTTTAAGTTAAAATCTCTTAAAAAAAATTTAAAGTTAAATTTATTGGTTTATTTTAATAAATGTTGTATGGATGCATGAAACTCATTTCAAATTCATCAGTGCAGTCCAAATTCATCAATGCACTGGTAAAATACATAAAAAAATTATCAATTATAATTAAAATTCCTCAACATTAAAAACCTCGAATTTTTGCAAAAATATGAATGTTTCACCGATTGTTATAATATGTGTTTATATAACGCAGAAAAACAATGTTTTAACTTACAAATTTTAAAAATAAAAAAAATTATATAAGAATTATTTTTGAGGTTAGGATTTTTTTTTTTGATCTGTAAAATTTAAAATCATGAACATTTTTTAATGCCTATTCGGTTTTATTATCAAGCTTAAAAAAACCTATAATTTGCTGTTAATCGCGGCGGAATCCATACATAACTGCAGATGTCACAAAGCAAAATGTGTTTGAAGAAAAATGCCACTGTACCCTCTAAATATGGACCGAATTCAACCGTATTTATATATGATCTGTAGTTCACCGCCGCACTTCATTTCCAATACTTTACATTGATTTTAAACCACGGATTAATTAAAAAAAACGCGAAACAAAATCATGAAATTTCGCAAAATTTTTATTTTCTTTATAAAATTTTTGCGTTTCAAAATATTTTAACGCCTTCTTGACGTTGAGGTGCCATTTACTAGGAAGTTTAGATCACGCAATACATAAACCAGTTTTAAATAAGATTGCAAATGTCAGGCGCGAAAAACTGTCATTTTTGAAAAATTTACGCCAATTCTATAAAAGTTTGAGGTCATCGTTCTCAGTAACTAGCAGCCTGACATCGACGTGATATGGCGCAAATTTTAGCAAATTATACCATCTTTTAAATACTGTTGACGAAATGCAATTTTCTTGAACGGCGCAAAAACGCTATAGAAAAAACTGCGAAAATTGAAAAATCGGAACATTTTGGTTTCAAAAATGAACCGCTGTACAACTTTTTACCAAATAGTAGTATGGGCATAACTTTTATAGTGTAAATATCTACAAAGTCTATTGACTTTATTTTATATCACTGAGCATCGGAAGTTTAAAACTAAAAGTAGAAAAGTGATGAAATATGAAAAAACTCTTGTAAATTTCAAGCCTGTTTTTGAGTTTTTCAATATTTGAGTGCCCATAACTTTTAGAGATAAAGAACTGATGGTCTGAAATTTTAAATTTCCCAGTTTTCTAGTGTGGCCTACCATTCCCTTTTGACCGTTTTGGCCAATTCGAAAAACTGGAGAAATAATAAGCATCTGAACTCAGTTTCAACAAATGTTGAAAATTTTTGAAATTGCCCATATATGTATACCTATTATTTTTTCTCTTTTTTTTACGCTCATTCACTCAAGATATTATCATTAATATTCTATTGCAATGTACAAATCTATATACATACAGAGTACATATGTATAATATATATGCAATATATGTAATCTAATAATTAAATTTTGTATATTTTTTATAGATGCTTATTTAACCGCTAACAGTAATAAATTCTTTGAATTCTTTTGTACTTTGTTTTAAGAAACAGTTTCAAAATGTTTAAGTTTTTAGTTGTGAAATAAAAGGCAAACAAATAAGACAAATCGTTCACTTCTTTGACAAAAGGTAATTTGCAAAAAACATTGCAAATTCTAAACAAAGGATTAAAGATGTATACATATGAGTGCAGAGCTAAGCAGAGCTCCTAATTAAAAGCTTTACCGAAGTTTTTACATGCAGCCAAAACAGCATTACATCATACAGGAGCTAAAATTTCAAATGTTTTTACTAAAACCTGATCCCCTATTTATAAAATCGGAGTCTACATTAAATTACGTGTCGAATAAGGTATATAACTCCTTAATTGTAATATGAGTTAGATTAAAAATTTGCTCTTAAATATGTTTTATTCTCATAGTAATAAATCGTTGTCGTAAAAAGCTGTGAATACGGCCCTTATTTCTGAGTATTAGTATTGCCGAAACATCAAATATTTTCCTTAAATTATTAAGTTCAACATCTTAGCTTTTCGATAAAAGACAAATTATGGTGTAATTCGAACCTTTTTAAAAATGAATAATGGGCTGGCCTTACTGTACGATTTTCCACTGTGCGCTGGTTTCGTTCTTTGGTTTCCAAATATAAAAATTTCCATAGATGGTTTATATTCATTCAGACTAAAAAGTTCAATTTATATAATAAAGCAGATGAGATTTTACCCTATTAGCATTTGAAATTTTGATTTTTCAAAAGTAAGCTGAGTCAGAAATTGTTCGCTTAAATATTGTTCTAGTGTGAATTTACTCTATTGAGTAGAAACGAAATTAATAAAAATAAAGGTTTCATGATTATCATAATTAAGTTATATGCAACTTTCTAGACTGTATAGATAGTCATATTTTTTATTGTTTTCCACAAACTTTATTGGTTGTCATATTGTAACAGTCCAATGTCAAACACAGTTGACGTTTTGTTTTTTCTATAATATTTTTTTTTAGTTTTTTATAATTCTGTTACCTTTGTTTCACAGTTCACGTAACATGACATCGCCTGTGGCTGAGTTTGGCAATTTTCATTCAAAATGAAGCAGCCCGTCTGGCTGGTTAGTAGGAGAATAAAACACAAAAAACTTCTGAAGCATTTATTTTGGCGTTTTATTTAACTCTTGCATTCAAAGAGATATTTTTTATATTATGCATTATAAATAAGAAGTAATGATGAATCACAATGAAAAGAAAATAAAGAGTTAATTGGTTAAATTCTGCACTTTTTTTCTTTCATATATAATAAAATAAAAACTTTATTTTCTTTTTAGATTTTTGCAACTCTCATTAAATATTTACAATGAATTGTTTTATGCCAATTTTGCTATTGAATCTTACGAAGCTAACCAGTAGAGAATTTCACCTGAAAATTTGACATAAGAACTACAGGCAACAAAAAGTTTCACTACTGAAAACAATATATAAAAAAGTAAAAAAAAAATAAAAAAGGGTTTGTAATGAAAGAGTATAGTAGGGCTTTATGCAGATATATATTTTAAAAATCAGGCTAATAGGCATATTCAAAAACGCTGAGATTTTTTTCAATATAAGATTGTAGAATTTGCAGATATTTTTTGTTCAGGTTTTCATCTATTTTAATAGCAATTGTATCGGATAGTTAAATTTTAAGGGCCGATGTTGAAAGTGAACCACACCTAAACTTCAAGATTTTTTCTGTATTTTATTTGACACTTCTCATTCTTATTGTGAAAATGGGAGTTCAAATAAAAATGCATACCGTGAATTTTTCCGTCAATTTATTTGTCCAAATGTGCGTACAATCGGAAAAATCATGCAAAAATTTAAACAAACCGGGTCTGCAGAAAATATTGCTGCTGTTCGGTCAATCCAGTCAAACAGTTATTGTGAATGGTGTTCGCTATCGTGAGATAACGAGCTTTTTATGGCTTAAATTGGATATGCACGATTTGCGGTTTCAACAGAATTACGAAATTTGATACACAGCTACCGAAAAAATGGCTGTTTTGCTCGACAAATTCAATGGCTGTGTTATCTCACGTGTTGGCGATGTTTTTGACCTTCAATTTCATTTCATTTGACTTTTTAGGTCATTTGAGAAAAAAACGATTTAAGTCGACAAGAGCTAAAGGATGAGATAATTCGACATTAACGGCGTAGAACCTCAACTAACGTCATCGAAAATTTAGACCATTAGATGGAGGACTGCCGCCGAGGTCGCGGCGGACATTTGGCCGATATTTTGTTCCATATATAATTAAATATAATAAAATAAATGACAATAATTTCCTAAATAATTTTTGTTGTATTCAAAATCATCATCGACCGTTAAAATTTCACGACCCTTACTGACGTAATTCATATTTCGTGTCTTATACTGGACTGAAGGACTTTTGTGACAAGACTTTTTCTTTTGCTTGTCCACCACGGGCACGCTTGTAGAAGTCCACACGCTGAAACAAATTTTCGGCGGTTTTCAAGCATAAATCGGCCAATAATTCTGCAATTTCATGCTCGATATTCGTACGAAGTTCATCAATCGAATCTGGCTTGTTGGCATTGGCCATAGACTTGACATAGCCCCACAAGAAATAGTCTAACGTTGTCAAATCGAACGACCGAGGCGGCCAATCGACTGAACCCTTTCGTGAGATAACTCATTCTCCAAACTTGGTTTCCAATAAATTGATTGTGGCATTCGCTGTGGGGCTTGTGGCGCAGTCCTGTTGGAACCACATGTCCTGCAAGTCCATATCATCCAATTGGGGCCAAAAATAATCGGTTATAATTGAACGGTAGCGATTTTCATTCACAGTAATATGCCGGTCTTAATCATCACGGAAAAAGTACATCCCAATGACGCCACTGGCCCATAAACCTTACCACACCGTAATTTTTTCGGGATGCAATGATGACTCATGGAGTACGTGTGGATTGCTGCCTAACCAATAATGCATATTTTGTTTATTGACGAAGCCATTCAGCCAGAAATGAGCCTAATTGCTAAAGATGATTTTTTGACGAAAATCCAAATCATTTTCAGGTTGTTGCTCAGCCTGGTGGTCAAGTGGGTTTAGTTCTTGCGTCAATTTGATCTTGTAAGGATGTAGGCCAAGATCTGTTCGCAAAATTCGACACAACGATGTGTGAGAGACTCATTTGGGCTTTCTTTAATTGAAGTCTCAGCGGCAGAAATATTCTCGACACTACTTGCACTTCTTTGTGTTACTGGCACGGGAACATTTTGTACTGTGCCTGTAGATTAAAATTTTTCCACTAGACCCTCAATTTTTGATATGCTACGACGATTATGACGACCATAAATTGGACGTAGCGCTCTTATTGTTGAGGCCACTGACTCCGAATTTCGGTAATAAATTTTAATAGTTTCGACTCGTTGTTGGCTCGTATATCTTTCCATCATGAAGTGGCAAACCTTACTGAAGAGAAATGTCAAAAGAACGGCAAAAAATATGGCGTCGATTGCTGTCCTTGTCGCTCTTCTTTGGCAGGTCTCTTTTGAAAAACTCTGTATTTATTTTTCTGCTGATCATTGAATTAAAAGCAGCAGAAAATTGAACAAAACCAAAACCACGTTATATAAAACTCTTTCAATCTAAAAGTGCATAAGCCAAAAAGTAAAAAAAAAGTAAAACAAAAAAACAGGAAGATTTAAAAAGAGATAATGATAATTGGAGAGAAAGAAAGAAAACGTTAAATACAGAAATAGCAACAAAAAGTGGAAGAGACTTTTTTTGTATAATAAAATTTAACACTTTGCTTTTCTTTATGTTTTAGTTTTTATTTATTTTTTTTTTAATTTTATAAAAACTGATTTGATTAGTTCTGCTTCTGTTATTGTGAGCGACGCATATTGGGGTATTTGATACCAATAGTGGAAATTAATTAAAGATAACAATAAGGAATTTTACACCACCTTTAACTACATTAATATTGTACATCAAAATACCGATATGTTACCATGTACTTCCAAAGTAGATGTTTTTTACACTCACAAAACATTTTTAATTTTAAACTGAGATTAAGGAAAAAGTAATAGTGGGACGGTCAGATTTAGCAAGTGATATTATTTTTAGTTTTTATGTTTAGTTCGTTTATAAGTATAAGTATTATGATGTTTACGAAAAGACTAAAAATGTCCGAATTTTGAAGTACATGAGGTCTCAAAATAGTGAGCTCAGGCAAGTGCACTTTTATTTCTTAAAAATACAAACACTTCAGTAACTACCGATGAAAACAAATCACTTTTCCTTCTACCTTGACTTACGTTGATACGTTTTACGATAAACAAAAATGAAACAAAATAAACAAACAGTATTACTAACTTGTGATTACTCTGCAAACATCTTTTATGGAATTGTAATGCTGGGAAGATCATAACTATCCAATCTTTATTTTAACGGAAGTGAAATGAGATGGTGACTTTAATACTAACCGTACAAAACTAGTTATTGGAAGCTTTATTTTTTTTAATTTTTACTTTTTTTTTGCTTCTTGTCCAAGTCTTTACGGTGTAATGACGAACTTTAGTTATAAACTTTCGAAGGAAAAAATGGTATTTCTTAAGGTAGAAATAATGAATCGTGTTCTACACTTATACATTCATACATTCATTATTGATCATTACAACCCTATTTCAGAGTTACGACTAGCTTCTTGCAGCATCCATGTTGTGTTTATCAATTTTTATCCGTGAGTACCGGTACTTACAACTTAACGACGGCTCCGAACGACAGACTAGAGAATCTTGTTCATGACAACTAGTTACCTTTAGAGCTTTTGTTAGATGATTGCTAAGAAGTAGTTGCCGAAAAATATTTTTTTTTACATTTTTTTTTTTATTAAGAACAATACTGAGAGGTATATATACTACATATGCAGTGCATTGTATTGGCATGTGAAGATGGTTGATAGATACATTTTTTTATTTTTGTTTATTAAAATGTCAGAGCTGAGGTTTGAACCGGAAGCTCTTGCCTAGTAAGCCAACACACAAACCAATAGATTACGGATACTACTTAAGCGTGTTGTACCTACTGGAAATATCATACGAGGTTTTAACTATGTGACTCAACAATTAGTCCTGATTAGATTCATCGATAGATTTCATGCGAGCATCACCCGTAAAATTTGGCAGAATAAAGGTGAAATTTAAAGAAAGCACTGAACGAATTAAAAATGGAAAGACAAAAGCTTGAAGAGAAGCTACCCATGTTGGCACTCGAACTAAATATTTAATTTCGTTTTTATTAGAAAAAAATATAAATTTGTATTTCTTTTTTTTCCACTTTTATTTTATTTATTTAAAGTTTTTATTTAAATGTGTTTTATTCATGAATATGAAGGGAACAACTTTACATTTTTGATTTCTACTTTTATAATCTAGTTGCCTGTTATATTCCGGGATTAGAGAAAAAAAGCAAATATTAATCATCGAAAAACAATTAATTGTTTTTTAACATATTCCTTATGAATACCTGTACACTTTTGCATGTCTTTGAACTAACTGTCGAAGCACTTTTGCTACTCTGATTGAGGTATTTCCAAAACGTGCATTATGAATGCAGTGATTGCTTCTTCAGCTGTAGAAAACGTTGATCTTTCAGTTTATCTTTTTACGTACGGGAATAAAAACACGTCATTTGGACTATACAGAGGATGACTCATCAAATCGATGTCTTGGGTGCCCAAAAATGCAGTTTTTTGAGCCGATGTGCGAGAGCTAGCATTGTCGTGGTGAAAAGTGATCCCTCTTCGGTTCCTGATTTCTTGAAAGACTACTGGCAAACAAATGGTAATTGACTGTTCTGCATTATTCTAGTAGTACGGATGCCAAATTACCAGTTTTTTCGAAAAAAACAGGCGACCATTTGCTTTGAAGTGCTTTGTGCGCCAAAAATTTCCACTAAATTATGTACGTACATGAAATATTTTTTCTTACATTTATAACTAAAATAGAATAAAAAACAAAAGTTTTAATTTTCGATTTTGTTGATTTATGGCATCTCATAACCCAATGTGCGAAGGTTAAAAAAAAAAAAACAAAAATTCCAAAACTACATAATCAAACTGTCAATAAAACGATTTTGCAAATGAAAAGAAGAACTGACAAAATGAAATTAATGAAATACTGTAATGGGTTTAAATATACTGACATTTACACAGTAGTTAACAGCAGCAGCATAATTCCTTTTATCCTAGTTTTTGCTTCCAAGCTACAGTCGCACTTTAGTTTAATGAGATTTTGCAAAATTTGCGGTTTGTTCATTATTATCCAATAATTTATCAATGTGAGGGTTAAAAATGTCAAAGCATATACTAGAACTGAAGTAGGATACAACAATTACTTTTATTATTATTCCAACTTTTTATGTGCAATTTTTTTTACTTTGCAAAAGAGTTGGCGACTGCATCCCTTTTCTATTCGTTTCCGTAATAATTGTTCTCCTTCTTTTAATTCATTAAAATAGGAAATTTAGATTTGGCAAAGTGACAATTTTTTCTTTTACTACAAAAAATGTCATTCAGAAATTTACTTTCTTAAACTAATATAAATCGGTAATTCTAAATTGTTTAAGCTTTAGAAATTCTTAAAAGAATGGTAAAATTTAAGTGGTACTTAAGCTTGAAGTTTTTTGACAAAGCATACTAATTCTTAAGGAAAAAATAAGTTGGAAACATGGTATTTTTTTGGGGTGGTGTTAAATATTGTTCGTCCGCAATCCTACCTTTTGATTTTAATAATTTCCTTATAGGTTCTGTAAATAATCGTTCGCATCTGGCATTGCATCTTCATTCGAGGTAAATCATTTGTCAAAAAGGAATTTTATTAGAATCAAACAATTGCTTAAACAGTGATATTGCTCAAACGCCTATGTGCGCCACATTGCCTCAACACCACCCGGATTCAAATCCCTTATCTCATCAGAGCACCTCCCATGGTAGAATAATGAAACGCACGCCACATTGCGCCGATTCTCCAACGAATCGATAGAGTTGGATACCCTACCGTCGTTGATAAGCACTTTTTCCCTTTCCTGTATACGGTCAAGAAGCCCCAAAACTAATTTTGAAGCACCGGCCCATACATGAGAGTTGAGTAGTAATGAATGCATGTGTTATCAACAACTGCGAAATCATGCTTGACAACCATTTTATTTTGCTTAAATCAATCGAAAAAACTTAAGAAATTTTCTTTCGAATGCAATTTCGGTTAACTGTTAATAAATACAATACCAAACCTCAAGAAGTTTTTTCATCTCTATTTCTTGAGGCAAAATTAAATGTTTTCAATAATTTGAAATGCCTGTTTCTCATACTTTCTGGCGGAAATCCTCTCATACTATAGCATAGTCTTTAGCTTTGATTTGATGAAATTCAGGACGCTATTTTTTCAGCTGTTTCAATATTTTAGCGGATTTACTTCAAAAACAAATGGTAAAATAATAGCAGTTATTTCATATAAGTAGTAGGGGCAAAATTATGGCATTTTCTATTCATTTATTTCATGTTCATAAAAATTTTAATTTTCGTTTTTCTTTTTTATAAAATTCTAGTTGTTATTGAGTGTACTTATCTTTTTTTTATTTTTTGGAATTTAGTGATAGATATGTAGAAAGATTTTTTATTTTTTTAATAGTTGTACAGAAAACTCTTTTAGCCAATATGGATTTGTAGTACCTTGAAACAATTTAATATAATTGTTTAAAATGATTACGCTGCACAGTTATAACCATAAAAGAGTATTTAGAACATTATCAACATCAGCGAAAATTTCGTGGTTGAAAACAAACTGTTGGTGATTCTTAATTAAGAACCATTAGATAAACTATCAAACACATTGAAATAACTTTATAGAGAGGATTACGAACAGATTTTAGAGTAACACAAAATCAAACTAATGGACTTATTTGGAAATAATAATTAAAAATAACAAGTGACCGTGCGAGTTTTATTATTTTTTTCAGATATGCAAAATTAATTAAAATCAAATTTCGTTTGCTTGTGTGACAAAATAAAAGAACCTTTGAATTTATATCTTATACCTGGCATTCTACTAAACAAATTATATTTCATTTAATTTTCTACATTTACCCAAAAGCATCATCAACATGCATTTTGGTGACTATTGTGAAAATAATTAAAGAAACAATGGTGGTTTTGTTCAGGTTATTTAGGTCAACGGGCTATAAACAATTTCTTAAGCAAGTGGCTTTATTTACAAAAGTTACGTTTAACAACAAACAATACAACATTAAAGTTTAGGAAACAAAAAAATATAAAATCGTAGGAAAAAGATTAAGAAAAGGTTGCAAACACTTGCAAACATTACAACTACGTGCAGTTTACTATCATTTACTGGATTCTCAAATGGTTTTAACAAACTTTTTATTATGAACCCTAAACAAAATTTAAACAATTTGTTTTGAAAAAAAAAATTATTTCTAAATTTATTTAAACTTCAGCTGCCTTTTAATATCTGTGCTTTTAAGAAAATTACACAATGCGACAAAGGAAAACTTTTGGAAAAATGCACGAACACCACAGTATAATTAGTAAAACCCTGTACTTGGTTTGGTCAGATTGACTACTAATTTTTTTATAGACCTCAAAAGATTTTGAAAATCACTGCGTCACTCAAGAAAAGGTGTCCTCAGTTTTTGGCCAACAGCTAACTCAAATTTAAAGATACTACTTAACTATGTTTGGCAATAATGTAGTAAAGACTCTACTGAATAAATTTTAAAATATTTTTTGTGCAAAAAATAACTTTTGTTGCACTTTTATGCAAAAATATACGAACAAATTTTTACTTTTTTCAGCAGAACTAACAGAGACTCGTAATTTTTCATTGACAATATATGACAATATTGTAGCCATTGTAAATCTGAACAACTTTTGTGAACATATCAACACAATCTGAACGTGTCTAGGCATCCAAAATAGCTTACAAAACACAATTTGTACCCTAAAAATGTTATTTTTCACTATTTTTTAAAATGCATTTTTTTAATTACTTTTCTCAAGACATAGGTCTTTGTATCATACGTGCTTAATCATTTTCGAATTGTGAATTCACTTATAGGTTTTCTAATGACGTTTCCTGCCTCTAGCAGCAACTTTAACCGGACTTGGGACAAGAACAATCTTCTATTTTGTTTGTCACATATTTTCGACCAGTTCTGATCTAATTTTGTAGGCTTCCATAGGTTTTTTTCTTCTTTACTAAATTGTAGACATATTTCGTACTCTTTCAACAAGTCTGGTGACGAGGAATCCATTTCAAACTTCGCTGCGATCTCAACTAGCGTTTTGACGGGGATTTCCTTTATTCCATTTTAAACTTTTTTTTAGCAACTTTTTTATAAATATTGATTTATATGCAATATTAATTTGCTAACTATCAAAACAAATGAAGTTTTTTAACTTAATTTCACGAATGTGTAAATACTTTTGACAGACAAAATAAGTGTTCAAATAATTTGGCAAGATAAGGCGTAGACATCTCTTGTAATTTAAATCAACAGCCTATAAGTTTTTTGCTAAAAATTTTAAACTAGAACCAATTGTACATTTTATTTATTACAATTTAGTAGATTTCGTTTGAAAATATATTCGAAAATGTTTAATTTTTTAATTTTTAATTCGTGTAAACATATGTACATATGTATATATATATCAATTGTATCAAATGAATACAAAATATATAATACAAAAGAAAAGATTTAAGTTATATTGAAGCTCGTAGTATATTGAATAAAAATTAAAAGAAATACTTTGTTATACCCTGTCAATGGCATTGACAGCTGTAAAGAAGGTTACAAATAAACAATTATCTATTGACTGACATTCGTTTTAATAGTATAATATAAAACAAATTGGTTACTAAATTTAATTGAATATGTTTCATTTCAAGTATTGCAAGAAAGGCTGCATTTAGAAACACAGAAACACATCTACAAAATTACATTAAATTAAAAGGGATTTAAACATAAGTAAAAGTCATGAAAAAATTAATATAAAATATAAAAAAAGTTAAAGCGATTAAAAAAAAAAGAAAAAATAAATCCGTTGTAGTTTTAATGTAAAATAAATTATATAAAAATAAATTCCAGAGTATGAGTAAATTTATTTCAACGAAAAATATTATTCATACGCCTAAAAGCAGCTTACATTTGGCTACTACACAGACAACTTAAGCGCTAATTATAAACTGGCTATAAAAAAGAAAAAATAATTTTTCTCTCTAAAGCTTTTTTGTTGTATTATGAATTATATTTGTTTACTTCAGTGAAAATTTATATAAATGTAAACATTCAAACATCTACATATATATATTTAGATATAAAAAATATACCTTGGTATATTTAAATTTGTTCTCTTGTATCGTGCGAAGTTATAACCTACACGGGTCGCGAAGTCTTCAGATAAATGTTCAAGTGTTTATATGTAAACTAAACTATATGTAAGTTTGTGAATTTATATATGAAAACATATAAAAAAAATATCAATAAATAGCAAAAAAATGGTATTTGTTTTTAGAGCTTTGTGGTTTGGTTGACGTTTTAGAGTAGATAAACATTGTAAACAAAACGTTAAAATTATGGGATGTGGACGACATCGATTGTTGACTTTTACCCTAGTGCATTATAAACCTCCTTTTTTACAAAAGTTAACTGCTAACTGTATTCGAGTTATTTTAATTAAACGAAGAGATTAAGTTCAATTAAAAGTACTTAACAAAAAAATAAAAAAAAATTTTTATAGTTTGTTCTACTGTTATTATCTGACTTTTCATTCAATATCGTTTTATTTTTATATTTTTTTTATAAATTACTTAAAAGAAACACTGTACTCTTAGTAATACTAAATCTGCAAAAGATTTATAAAGGCAATCAATAACTTTTTAATTAAAAGGCTTCTTGCATTCATTGAATACACAAATTATATATGTATGTATGTGTGCAGAGGTAAAGTAATAATTAAGCTTATATTGGTTATCCATTCAAAAAAAAAAGTGCTGCAGCATATGGATGAAACATAAATATGTTACTGATTGTAAATGTTCGTTGCTTTGGTAGTTTTTTATACATTCTGCTGTTTAATAACGAATAAAGAATATTATTGGAATCACTGTATTTACGTTACCTATAGCTGTTAAGTAGCAAACCATCATCAAAAGTTGTTCATGTTGGCAAAATGTTGTACCTTTTTTAAAAAATTTATTAAAAGTCTTGAGAGGTAAGCAAAGAGGTGCAAATGTTAAATATAAAAAAGTCATAACAAACTGCACAATCAACTAGTGCACTTTCATATCTGAAATATAGCACAAAAGAATTAATTGAGTAATAAAATGTGAAACAAATTATATCACTATATTAACAGAATGGGTTAATTAAAAAAAAAATTAAAATAAATAGAACTGAAATCAGAAAAGAATAAAAAACATGTTATTCGCACAGAAAAAAAAAGTGTTGTTATGGCAAATACTTTTTGCAGTTGAGGCAATTGTATTTGTCGTAAATAAAAAGTATTTGATTTAAATGATATTTTATTTGCCACAAAGAATTTCGGCGAATACACTGTATTCGTCGCAACTACAAAATTGAAGTTGACAAAATCAAGAGCAAAATTATTTGATCCAAATTGAATTTTCTTTAAGTGAAATGTAATTGCATTTAAAAATGCATGTCAACAGCAATTTATTAAAATCAAATGTTTTCTTATTTGAGATTACATGGAAAAATTATTTACGCCAAATACGGATTGCTGTTATGGTAACAGTAGTCTTGTATTTTCAAATGCAATCCGCAGTTAGTTTTGTTTTATTGTTTAGACATTTTCTCTCCTTTGTTTGAGTTTTGTTTGCGGTATTAAAAATATGTGCGTGTGAAAAAAAAGCAAATATGTGTGAGTTTTCTATAGGAGTGTATCTTCGCCGTGGTCTAGTATTTTGTGTGTTGGCTTACTAAGACGATAGTGCCAGGTTCAAATCTCAGCTCTGACATCTTGAAGAAATAAGAAATATGAAAAAATCATTTCTTTTGGCGACTACCACTCAAAAATATGCTGACAAAAGCTCTGAGAGTAACTGATTGCCATCACAAATCTGTCGTTCGGAGTCTGTATATAAATATAGTTTATGTATTATGTACTATAATGTATGTATATTATATTATTTATATATGTTATATAATATTATATATGTACACTCTAAACCACTTTTGCTGAAAATTAGGTCGATAATAGTAGGCAACACTTTACAGACTGTTTTCGACCTAAAATTAGGCATCTAGTTTTTTTAGACATTTGGTTAGTTTTTAAGCAAAATATGTCTAAAATTAAACAAAAAATGTTTAAATATTTTAGGCAATTTGTGTTTAATTTTCCCCCCTTTGATATATTTATTTTCAACACTCCTTAAATAAAAATGCCTAAAATACATATTGTCAATAAAATTATTTAATTTATTATAAATTATATATCTTACAAACTATCTATATATACTTATAAATAGATATAAAATACAAATATGTATATACATATGTTTTGTCAGTTACAGCGATCTTTAATTCTTACGACGAAATATAGATGATAAACTTTAAAACTTTGTCATTTTTTTTCTGTAAATTTTGCAACAAACACTTTTTTTAAAATAATTAATATACATTTTAATATATTTGATAAACTAGTTATAAATTAAAATAAACATCACCAGCTGAATACAAAACACTTTTTTTTTAAATACATATATATATATAAATGATGCAGCCACTGCAAATTTAATATTTAAAAAATTTTCAGAATACGACGCGACCCTTTTAAACTTTTTATTTCAAATAAATGCTTCTTCTTTTTTCGTAGCTTTCCAACTTTTTTTACTTAAATGTTCTCAATATTACACATTTATAACTATTTTTAGGCAAAAGTGTTTAATTTTACAAATTTTTTACTGATTTCAAGCAAATGTGCTTAATATTAAACATTATTTAGTAAATTTAAGCATAACTTGTTTAAACATAAACAGTTTTAATAGCAAATTTATTTTTTTGTGTAAATTTTTTATTTTTTTTAAAATTAAGACGGAAATTTATATAATTTTAGACAACAACAAATTTTCAACACCAATTTAGACATAATATGAACCTAAATTTTGGGAAAAAATTTAGAGTGTATGTATTATTATATTGTGCTCTCAATTGCCTTACTATGTATTATATTAATATTTTAGATATAATTAAAACTAAGTTACCAATCCATTGTACATACGTATTTATATATTCCTGAAAAATCTTTAATTTTATTTTTGTTTATAAATAAAATCTAAAAATTTAAAAAAATTTTGACATTTGTGGAATTGTATTTGGGGCAAAGACAATTGTATTTGGTAGGACAGTTTTTGCATTTGTCAATTTGCATTTGGGACAAAGACAATCGCATTTGTTAAAACCATTTTTGCATTTGCTCAATTGTATTTAATTTAACAGCAATTTTGTAGTTGCGACAAATACAAACTGCTATTGGGAACGATCCGAATGTAAATTCTATTTGCGGTAAGGTTAAAATTATTTGCCATTACTACGTTTTTTTTTCTGTGCGTTAACACATGGTACATATTAAATTTAATAATAGAGATTTATATCAAAATAAATAAAAAAAATACAATAAAATAATAATTAGCCAGAAAACTACTAAGATATAAGCAATTTTGTTGAAGAAGCAGACTGAGATTGTTAATCCAGTGTCATAAAACTTTAAAGTGAATAGCGTAGTATGCTATGTCCGATGGTTGGGAGTGTCGGCTTTGGGTGGCTATGGTCTGGCTCATAGTATCACACTCCCGCCATGGGCAACGTGTGGTTCTGTCTACGAACGTGTATACATGTTATGCTTAACCTTAAAAAACAAAAATTTAGTTTGTTCGATTTGCTTATATCCTATGCTATACTCGAATTATTATGTCTGATACTGATAGCTGAAGTCTGATTAAAATAAATTAAAAGAAACTTCAGCGTTTTGTTAATATAATTACAAAGTTTAAAAGTTAAGATTAAATCTTTACAACTGTTCATCATTATCTCTATGTTTTCCCATGCTCATTATTGATAATAAAACTTTAATAAAAATTTATGCCCGTATTCATAAAAACTATTTTAGGTTTATTGAGGGTTTATTTGGCAAGTATTGCATAGAAATTTGTCAAATAAATTCTCAATAAACCAAAAATAGTTTTTATGAATACGGGCATTAATTTTTTTATGTGAGTACACCAATACATAAATAAATTTTTTTAAACTTTTATTCATTTCAATTAATATTCTATTACTTTTTCACATTCCCTTATGTTTATCTGTATTTGAATGTATAAAAAAAAAAAATAAAAATGTCTTCATATAAATCCCAAAAAATCTTGTAAGTAAATAATTTTTGTATCTCCTTCCGTATGCATACTTGCTTGGGATGATCCAACTCAAGCATAACATTATTAATTGATTGGATTGCTTGTTTCCAGTATACCAACTCAAATATAAAACAACAAAGTGTTTTAATGATGCATTGCAAATAATCAACTTCACACATAACATCATTTAAAGGTTGCCATATTTCAAATGTTTCGTGTTCTTCAAATTCGTGTTTTAAGTTGTTGATAATATGATACGCATAATCACGATAATTTGCTTGCTTACAACTTTGGGACTTTTTGTTTGTTATATTAGTACATTTTTGTTTTATTTTTAATATAATAATAAAACTAAAGCGCTTTATTTAATACTCTTTAAATTTTTAAAAAATTTTTAAAATAAATCATAACTCAACACTTAACAAGTTAACTTTTAAACAGGGGCCGAATTACCGCAAACGTGATCGAGTAAACTTTGGTATCAAATAAAATTTCGTCACGCATCGATTCTATATTTTAATGCATGCGAAAGCTGACGTATCGAAATGTTTACAAATTGTACAAAATTTGTTTTACATTGGCGTAGAATCAGAAGATATTTTTTGTAGAAAAGGTCAAATGTTTAGTGCAAAATAAACATAATAAAAGAAAGTAATTTGTTTTTAGGCTTATTTTTTTAATTTTTGGGAAAAATCAAAATTCAAATCAAAATATAAAAAAAACAATGGCTATATTCGCTTTGTTGTACTTATCGACTTCCAATTCTGAGGACGATTATAATACAAGATTAGAAAAGAAGTGCGGGATAAAAGTTTTCCAATGTCATTGCCGGTTAATACGTAAGTAAATTGCATCATTCAATTTTTTTTTATAAAATTTTGTAACTAATTTTAGATTTATAAAGCGATTTAAGGTTTCACAAGAAGCCTTTAATTTCCTCTTTTCTAAGCTATCTTTCGACAGACATATCGCTCATGTGCGAGAATAGTGGCATAACACAAAAAACATGCAGAAATATGAGGCGAATTGTAATTTAAAACTTATCTAAAATTGTATTTTTATTTCTTTTTTTCATTGAGTGGCGACCAACAATGTCTTCTGCTTTTCATATAAGTTTACCTGAATTAAAATGTTTCAACGTATTTATCTCAAAATTGATTTTTTTGAGCTAAGCCGCTCTTCCCGCAAATGACCGATATGTCTACCACACTACCATCAAAACTGAAATTGGCCGTAGATTTACCACTTCTTGCTAGTTGAGGTATTCAACATTCGGTGAGAAAGGACTACTTAATTATGTTGTGCAAAAATTCGGTTTGGAAAACAATAAGCCAAATTGTAAATAAAAATTTAGCATCCTTAGTCAGTGGTTGATAGAATTCACTTTAAGAGAAAGTTCGTGCTCAATTATGTACTGGGCCATAAAATCTTTTTGGTTTTCAATTATTTAATTAATATTGATATTAAAAAATTATTATAGTTTTATGTTATTGTTTTAAACTCATACTTTTGCATTATTTTTTCCAATTATAATTAAATAAATTTTGTTTTCGATTATTGAAGAGCTAACGAGTCAAATATAAACAACTGGTACTCACTCAACATATATACGCTTGTTACCGTATGACATCTAATCTAAAATTTCGATTGTACTTGCTCGATAACGAATGCGGTAATCCCAAAAACAAAATTTATGAGGAATTGTACGTAAATCACGGATGCGGCAATTCGGCCCCAGGTTATAACCGGATGGAATTTAAAAAATCCCGGTATTCGGGATTTTGAAAATCCCGATCATTATCAATAATAAGTAACAAATTTTAAGTGGATAGAGCCTTCGAAATATTAGTAACATGTGTATTTGCTACTTAAAGTAGTTCTTTCTTATATGCGATAATTTCTTGCTTTTTTCTCCTTTGAATTTAATAAGCTATTCTCTATTATTGTAGTCGCCGTGGTCTAGTGGTTAGTGTGTTGCCTTACTAAGACATGAGCCCTATGTTAAAAACCCAGCTCTGACATCTTAAAAAGAAATAATACAAAAAAGTATTTCATTCGGCGACTACCACTCAGCAGTCTTCTGGCAAAAGCTTTGAGAGTAATTAATTGCTATGAACAGGCTTCTCAAGTCTGTTGTTCGGAGTCGATATTAAAATGTAGGTCCCGGTACTCATGAATAAAAAATTTACACACACAACATGAGTGCTGCGAGAAGCTAGGCCGTAATCCTGACACAGGGTTGTAAGTTATGTATGCCAGTTATGTATGTTATGTGTGTATGTATTCTCTATTATTAAAGTTGTAATCCAGCTGCAATTATAAAACGTTAATTAAATTATATTTGGTGTAACAACATATTGAAATTTTAATATTGTTAACTCTAATAAAATAAACGATTAAAGTTAAGTATATATAAGGCTTGTGTTGATGTTGTGTTTTCTAATATATTCCTTCATAGATTTGCAAAACCTTTTTTAATTATTTATTTTTTCTTTTAATATTTTACTTACTTTTTATAAATTTATCATAATTTATCTAGATATCACTAATTTCAAATTATTTAATTTTGTTTTGTGAATATTCAGTTAAATTTACTTAATAAATGTAAAAAATTTTTCGTCTTTGGCAAAAAGTATTTATTCTCTTATTGGTATATTTCAAATAAGAAAAGTTTGTTACGAGTTACTAGTCTCGCTCGCATAATTTGAAATTCGATAACGGAAAAAGTTTATTTTTCCTATTTAAATATAAAAAATGCATTTCATATTGATAAGTTTTAAAAAGAAATATTCAAAATAAAAAAAGTCTAAAAAATATTAAGAAATCAAGTTTTATGAAATGCCAATAAGAAAATATTTTTTTATCAAATTATTTTTTATATTGATTTTGTTCATAAATTTTAACAAACACACAGTGGGTGGTGTTATTGCAATGAAATATTTAAAGCATGAATAACATTTACGTTCACAAAATAAAAAACAAACTTGGGAAAGAAACTGAAAAGTTTTTGACTCTTTATTTTTATTTTCTCTCCCCCCAAGTTTTAAGGAGATATATATATGTGTGTATGCGTATGCTCATATATTTACAATATTTTTATATATATTCTCACACACTTATTGCAAAGACACTAACACATAGTAAAAGTTTAAGTTTTTATTTTGTATTCCCTTTTTTGTTTAAAAGTATTATTTAAGAACATGATAGCATTTTAGTATCATGACATGGTACTACTTAGATGAAGTTGTAACATCAATTATCAGAGTTAAGAAATTTTATCTAAGGAAAAAACAACTTTCTTTTCATACAGTTTGCCTGACTGATTGTTTGCTAAAACCAATCATCAAAACGTAATTGCCAGTAAACCATTAAACAAGTTTTTATAAAATAAATTGTATCTGAACTTAAATTACTTTATTAAAACAAGTGATTTTTACAAAAGAGTACGAAGATTTTTTAATTTTTTTTTTCTTCATTATAAAAAAAAGTTTTACTTGAAAGCAGAAAATGTTTTTTGAAACATATTATTTAGTATATCATCATAATAAATGCGTAACTACACTTTTTATTTTTTACAGAAGAAGCAAAAAACATTAAAATCAAAAATTTTGTAAATCCTGAAAATCATATAATTTTCAGGATGGGGTATTTCCTGGCCTTCACGGTGAGTCGACGGAGAGTTATGTGCACGAGGTCTACCAGTGGCCGGCGGAACTGTCGACCAAATCTTACCGTCCTTTGACTTGTACGATGTAGTTGAGTTCGGCGAACTTGATAAACTCTGTTTGTTTGCAGGTAGCTGCAGGCCCGTCCATAGAAGACTATCCAGTATATGCCGAATCATCTGCCAAAAGATCATCGTGCTTGCTGTGTTTTAAGTTGAACAAAAAAAGCGAAAAACACGTTTTCATTCCATGCATTGCAAAAAGCCGGTATGCCAACAACTCTCAAATGCCAGGTACTCCTGCGTTAAATGCCTTGTATAAGATTCCTTTGTATACATATTATTAATAAAATACCATTAATAGATAACTAAGATTTATAAAAATGCGTTTTTACTGTTCATTTTGTCTTTTTCCTAGCATGAAATGCATTTATACACACTTTTAAGACACCTGTCTATGCATTTCCATACAAATCCCATGTGGGTCTGCACAGACCTGGTTATGTCATTTAGCTACAAAAAACCCGCATACCTACTAGATTTAAGCAGTAGGTGTTTCTAACAAAGAGTTACCTATCTCAGAAAAGGATAAAAAAAGAAGTGTCATTAAAAAAAAGCTTAGATAAGCATATCGGAAGCAATAATTTTTAGTGTATATAAAAGCACCACTTTTTTCTAAATTTGTTTTTCTTACTTTCTCTTTTCTTTTACATTATTTTTTTTTCTATTTTGTTGCCAATAATTATTACAATAAATAACAAAAACAATAGTTTTCACAAAAAAAAAAAAAAAACAAACCTGGGGACAAATTAGGGCATTCGATATCGAACGAAATTTTATATAATTTGAAAACAAAAGGCGTTCGATATCGAATGCTGTAATTTGTCCCCTGATCGATGGGTTAGAGTGGAAAGTTAAAAGTTAATTTTTGTTTTATCAAAAACATAAAACATACAAACACAAATACATTATATAAAATTAATAATTGAAAATGAAATTGTTGTTGTATAATTATGTAAAAGCTAATACATAAAAACAATTGAAATTACTAGAATAAAACATTAGAGCTATAAATAGAGCTACACATTAAGGTTTACAGTCAGTAGTTAGTTGTATTTTGAACGTTATAGAGTATAAATAAAGCTTTAAATCGAAAAGTAACGGTGTTTTTTTTAGTTTACAAATATCGAACCCTTGAATAATATGTAAAACGAATTGTAAAGGACAATTCGTAACAATATTTTTTTTTTTTTTTTTGTAATTCAAGGAGAAAATGATGTCCGTGAAGGAATGATCCACTGGCCAAACTGAATATATATTTTCGACTATCGTAGCTATCGTACTCTCATCAGAGTTCTTTGTGTCCTGTGTATATTCTAGACCAAGCATCAACTATTTAACTCATACTTTTCAAGAAATCACATACTAAAATTATTTTTCTTCCATATGTATGTACATACACTTGTATGAGTTAGTCGAAGTAAAGTCACACAACAGTTTCTATCATATTCTCCTTTTCTTACCATCATTGCAGTTTTTGTAATTGTCATCTTATTTCAATGAAACAAAATTACAATTTATTTTTGGTTTTGCCCTCTTATTTCATTTTATCTAAATTAGTCAACATCGACGAAATGTAGGACTGTAGACGTGGTGGTTCATTCATTGAAAAATATATAATATTTTTAATACCTTGATCTAATTAAAGCGGTCCTGATGAAACAAAAATTAATAGTAAAATTTATCACACTTCCTGGGTCTCGAACTTCGGGCCTCCAGCACATAAGGTAAAAGTTAATGTTACTCAACTTGGTCTACATGACTTCATGGTCAAAGAAAATCATCTTTTTAATTTTTTTGTCAGCATTAAAATTCTTTCATTTTATTATTATTTGTTTAAATAATACTCCACGAATGGGTAGGAAAATATTGAAAATAATTTATTAATTTAATTTTAACCTAAAAATACCTTAAGCTCAAAAAAGAGATTTATTATTAGGAGCATTTAATATTATTTAAAATAATAAAATATTTTATTTGTTTTCGTAATTTACTGCAGTTGTTTTCATTTTATTTTATTTTTTTAAGGGTAAAAAATAAGGTAATTTAACATGCATGTTATAAGATTTAAGTTAAACTATAAGAAAACTAATATATATACTAAGTACACATTCACCAACACACACCCAACTCTTAAACTTGCGCAAAGGCCACAAAGCTAAAAAACTTTGTAACCAAGTTAAGGTGTTAATTCTATAGCTAATCTAAGTATGTGTAAATAATGTTGGGAAAGGTTGAATCCAACAAAATATATTACAATGTGTGCAGTAGCACTAACTAAGTATCTGTTTTAGATTAAGTCTTTCTAATATAAATGTTTGCTTAAAAAAAATAAAATCAAGTTGTAACATGCATACAGACTAGTGTTTTAAAAATATTATTTTAGAAAAAGTTTTTTTTAAGGTTTTTCACTTTTGAAACTTTAAAGTTATGTTTGCCCAGCCAATGCTTTCACTTTATTTAAAAAGAATGTATTCTTTTTCTGCTGGAATAAAAAATTTTTGTTCGTACCGGATGAAGTTACATTTTGAACTAGAAAAATTATAATCAATTGGCTGATAAATTAATATTAAGTATACAATGTTATTAAAATACAAATCAAGAAATTTGGTTTGTCGAGTTGACAACCATGTGAAAAAACAAAATATGTGCTACTGCAATCGATTTAACCAATCACTATAAATTATTTCTCCAAGGATTGAATGAAAAAGATTTTTTTTTCGTCTGTATACTTTTATAAGTAAACCCGATTATCTTCCACTCTTGGGCGCCCAAACTACAAAGATGGTATACATACATAAATGATTGTTGGCCGTGTGGTTATTCTCATTTACATATACAATTGCAATCATTCGAATGAAGAACAATTCGTCCTGACAAATAAAAGAAACCAAAAGGTTCAAAAAATACAAAATCGACTTTTTGATTGATTCTGATGCACCGTATCGAATTACATGTTCCTGTCAAATTTTACACCTCCAGGACTAAAAGCGACAATTTTGTGGATAATATTCTAAAAGCCCAAAGTGCAAGTGCAACAAACTCACAAACACTTTTGAGAAAAATTAAGTACACTCACTCTTCTTTTGTGTAGTCGCCGTGGTCTAGTGGTTAATGTGTTGGCTTACTAAGACAAGAGCCCTGGGTTCGACACCCAGCTCCGACATCTTGAAAAAAAGAAATATGAAAAAAATATTTCTTTCGGCGACTACCTCTCAGCAGTCTTCTGGCAAAAGCTCTGAGAGTAATTAATTGCCATGAAAAAGCTTCTCAAGTCTGTCGTTCGGAGTCGACATTAAACTGTAGGTCCCGGTACTCATGGATAAAAATTGACACACACAACATGAGTGCTGCGAGAAGCTAGGCCGTAATCCTGACACAGGGTTGTAAAGGCCAGTTATGTATGTATGTACTCTTCTTTTGTGTTTATTGTTTGTTCTATATATTGTTAGTTTTTTTTGTTTTTGTCTTTATGTCGGGTAAATTTTAAGGTCCGATGTTAAATGTAAACCACACCTAAACGTCCAGTTATTTTCTGAATTTCATTTGACATTTCTTAATTTCAGACTAACTTAATTTGAACCATTGAAAGATCCACAATCGAGCAAAGCATAAAAATGGGCGTTATTATGAAAATGGGCGTTCAAACCAAAATGCAAATGGATAAAATCATCTTCAGTGATGAGGCAAATTTTTACTTCAGTGGATTCGTCAATAAGCAAAATTTCTGCATTAAGGCGAATGATAATCCAAGAGTGATTATCGAAAAACCGATGCACCCACAAAGGCTGACTGTTTGGTGCGGTTTGTGGGCCTTATTTTTTCCTAAATATCGTGAGATGGTAACGAACCTCTTATGGCCCAATTTGGAAGATATGGATATGGGCGATATGTGGTTGCAACAGGATGGGCCATTTGCTACACAGTTAACGAAACAATGGTACTTTTGCGCGACAAAATTCAATGGCAGCGGTATGTCACGTGGTGATTGATATCAATTGGCCGCCAAGATCATGTGATTTGACACAGTTGGACTTCCTTCTTAAGCACTAAACACGTAGAAAACAGCATGACAGCAACCAGTAAATGCAGCCGACAATATTTGCTGCCATGCTATCGGCTACATAAATATTTTGAAGGCAGCAGCAGCAAAACAATAAAAAAAACAAATAAAATACTGAACATGTGTTTGTTGTTGAAATAAATATTTCAGTGATATCACTATCATGTATACGAAATTGCAAAAATAAAATCGCTTGTTTGAAATGTAAATACTAGAGGTGAGCACAAGACGCTAAAATTGTACAGTATTGTATTTTTCTCATGAGCAAATACTGATTGTAATTGCAAATATAAATAAGAGTAATGCAAAAACAGAGAACAAAAAACAACAGCACACAAAAGCCATTGTACAACATTTTATATACAGTTGGTTCAGAGTACAATAAAAATATTGTACTCTTCATAGTGTAACAACTGCATTTCTTTTTAGTAGTTAATAAGAAACAATGTTACCACAACTTTTAAATTTTTGTAACCAAATTTCAGCAAAAATTTTACCAAATTTTTAAGCCCTAATTCTAATAGAAATAATTAAGAAAATTATGTTAAATCAATTATAACTATTTGGTTTCTTGCAATATAATGTAATATATATACTTTGATTAATCTGTCAAGATAATTTTACATTCTGGTTATATGGAAGAAATGGCAAAATATATCAAACCTCTATTCGCATTTACATTAATAAAGTTCATGAGTAAATCAACGCACAATAGTACAAAAGATAGGTTTAATTTTAAACCGATAATAAAGTCTTTTTCTATCTGTTTGATTTTCAAATAGCATCAGTCACCTATTTTGGTAGATACACTCATTTTGGAAATATTGCTATGACTTTTAGAAAAATGCCAAAATTGGAATTAAAAGCAACAGAGCTTTATTTAATTAAAATGTTCTTTAATGAAGGTTTTTTTCTATACTTAAGGTAAAAATTCGCAAAAATAGTAAACAACACACGTGTGTCATATTATTATTATTATTTATAAATTATAAAGTTATTATTTTAAATTCAAACCGTTCAAATAAGTGTGGCTTTCTTTAGCCTCAAAGTAAAAAGTAACCAAGGCGAAAAAAAAACTCCACATGTACACACTGCAGAAAAAAGTAACCAATTTCGGTTAGAAATAACTAAAAACGGCAGAGCTGAGTCATGAAACAAAGAAATAAAGATAGTGCTTTTAGCAAGTCCGTTATAAATGCTTTCCCTTTGTGATGTCATCGTAACCAAAATCTAAAATGTAAACAAAATTCTTCCATATCAAATACGAGTGGCTGTGTGATTGTGTTTTTTGTTTATGGTTGGTGTGCCGTAGATGGGCAGAAAAAAATTATTTTACAACCGGAATGCGTTATATCATGGTAGTTAACGAAAGAAAACATGTTTATTTTTTTTAAAAGCAATTTTATTTATTTATTTATTTTATTTGTTTATTATTTATTTATTAATTGAATTATTGCAAAAAATTTAAAAGTTATACTTGATTTAAGACAATTTTCTCAATTGTTTCTATCAGAATTTGGAGTAAATAATTTGATTATTTTATTTCCATTTTGGATAAATTTTTGCTGAAATTTGGTAGTAAAAAATTAAAAGTCGTGGCAACACTGATATCTACTTGTCTGGTTTATGTATGCACAAATTCTTCAATGTCGACACTACTGAAAATCATCTGACACTACTGTAAATTTAGTGACACCAGTGAAATATGCTCTGACAATGACTGCAGTTGTACACATTAAATAAAAATAAAATACATATTTCAGTGTTCTCTTAAAATCAGGACCAACAGAAAAAAGAACACTTCAGTACTGCACTTTATGAAGAGTAAGCAACAAGACGTCTTGTGCTCACCTCTAGTAAATACATATAAATTTTTTCACTTTAAATATTGTGTACATATATTTAGTATTAAAAAAACTTCACAGAACTCATTAAAGCATTTTATATTGTATTAGCATGACTAATTAGTTTTTGCTGCCTCAAAAATTAGAAATTATTCTAAGTTGGGCAGCAGCAGCAAAGGTTTTTGTCTAGGGTTTTTCTGTACTGCCTATAAAATAATCGTTTCCATATACGCGTGTGTATTCTAATTTTGACAACTAGCTACCTGGTGCTTGCTGTCGTCTATGTGTTTAATGCTTTAGGGTTATTTGAAAGAGAAGGTGTACGAGTACATTGAAAAGCCAAAACAATTTAAGAGCAGGATGAGATAATTTGTCACATTAACAGCATAGAGCCTCAATTATGTCTGAACGTCATCGAATAATTGGCCAATGGCATGGACCATTTGGTCGATATTTTGCACCATACATAATTGAACCATTCCAGAATCCAATCATAGTAAAAAGAAGTGGCAATAATTTCATAAATAATTTGTGTTTTTTTGGAAATCAATATCGGCCCTTAAAATTTAACCACCCTTTCATAGAAAATCATTCTGTTTTGGTTTATTGCCGTTGAATAAACTTTGTTTCCTTTTCATTTTAGAAAGGTTTAAGCTGTTTGTGTAGAATTTGTTTATTTAACTTACGGGCTTTTTGATTTTACTTGACATTGATATTCTCTTTGGTCGGCATTCATATAAATCACATAGAAAGTGCATTACGTACATATCGTCAAAGTAATTAAAGAACGTTGTAACTGACAAAAAATCGAAAATACGTTTTTTGCATCATTTGTATCAGAAAAAAATACGCGTCGATTGGTCCCGGTTCCAGATTTCTACGATGAAAATAAATTCATTTACGCCCTCGGCGAAATGAAAAATACCAGTGTATTTGTTCTACTTTCATACAGGTTTTTTGGCTCTGGTGAACACTTAAGGTTTTGTCAGTTACAGCGTTCTTTAATTCCATCGACGATATGACATAGGATAGGATAGGAGGAAGTGGCAGCCTCGCAATGACAAGGCACACTTGAGCACGCATAGCGGCCCGTTGTGATACCACATGATGTAGGGAGCCCTGATAGCCAGAGGCCCCACATAAGAAGCACCACTTCCCCAGAAAATCATGCTGGAAACCAGCCTGAGAGCCTAATGAATTTGGCAATTGAACCAATGTCCCGGGTGGACAGGTCAGTCAATCCATCGAGAAAAGGAGATCCCAATGTAAGAGATCTTCGTCGGGCCAGAGAAGGGCACTGGCAAGTATAGTGAACCACAGTTTCCTCTTCCTCGATCGACCCGCAGCCACGACAGAAGTCGTTCGCAGGCAAGCGCAGCCTCTCTGCATGCCTGCCCATTACGCAGAGACCCGTGAGGACAGATACAACGGAAGAGATGTCCCTGCGGTTCAGTTTAAAGAGTTGATTGGTACGCCTTAAGTCCATCCTCGGCCAGGTGAGTCTAGATATTTGACAGGACTCCTCCCGCGACCAGGACAGGTCCGCGTCCAATAAATGTTTCCTTCTAATAAGGAGTCTAACGGAGGAAAGAGGTATACCCACTTCCACATGAGGATGAACGTTAGGCAGAGACGTGCCCGCCCTAGCCAATTCATCCGCAATACATTTACCCGTGATGTTTCTGTGACCAGGAACCCAGATCAGACTAACGACGCACTGCCTCGAGAGTGCCACAAGGGTATCGCGACAGTCGCCGACAATTCTAGAGTTTGTGTTCAAACTTGACAGGGATCTGACCGCCGCCTGGCTGTCAGATAGTATGGTGATACTGGCAGTGGGAGTGCCACCCTGAAGTATCACCTTTGCAGCGTGACATATAGCCATTATCTCGGCCTGAAAAACGCTACAATAATCAGGGAGGCGAAGTGATATGGAGAGGGTGAGCATCTCTGAATAGATCCCACACCCCACTTTATCCCCAATCCTGGAACCATCAGTGTAGACTTCCACCGATCCACTGGGGATGACCCCGCCAGAGGCCCAGTCATCCCTACTTGGGATAACCGTGTGGAAGTCTCTGTGTGGTTCCAGTCTCGGTGAGGTGTAATCATAAAAGTAAAATTTTATATAATTTGTATATATTGTTCATAGATTTTTTTGACCAAAACTGCGATCAAATGAACAGATATATTTATTTTAAATTTAATTGTTTCAATTTTAAAGTGTTCTTTGGGCTTTAAATGATTCGCAATTACTTACACAGTCCTCAACTGTCAAGTCATAGTTATTTATATCAATAATTTTAATGCTACTAAAGAAACAACCTTGAAATTTTTTTATAATACCAACTTTTTAATGATATGGTCAAATATTCAGCTAAAACACATAAGTGCTATTTTAAGGGCTATATAACTTTAAGTTGGCAACACTTTTTAAATGACGCTCATTTTGTTAGCTTTTGTTAGCATTTGAACGCTTCCAAATTGTTAAATGTAACTCTATTGATGGAAAAAAAGTACTATAATAAATTTTATTTAACAATAACCTTCACTTGATCTTCTATAATAATATGTATATGTATTATATACACTTTAAAAACTTACCATTTTTTATATTTAATATACAACATAATAACAATTTTTTGTACTATTTTTCAAAAACTAAATTTAAAAAAATTATGTTTCTTTAAGAAGAAACTTGTTTCAAAAAAATATAAAAAAATAATAAAAAAAAAATACTTTGTTTGCATTACTTGTTTAGCCTTCTGGAAAGCTATTTACAAAATCACAAAATATTTACCGAATAATTCCTTAAACAATGTAACATGTTTTCTTGAAATATGTGCCAGAATTTGCATGACTTTATGCAAATATTTTTTACATATATTTGCTTTTTTTTTGTAGTAAAAGTATACGTTAAAATATAAATATTATGGTAAAACTCTCATTTTTCTATCAGGGCAAGCGTAAAATTAGAAAACAAAAAAACAAAATATTAAAAAAAAGTCAAATTCTAAATTAAATTTTAAACACTTGTAAAAAATAAACAAAAATTTGGAAAAAAGAACTAAAAAACAGTTATAAGGCATAAAAAATATTTATGTTTTAGTAAATTAAATTTTTAATTCATTGAATAATTATTTTTCTTTAATTATTTACAAAATAATTACATTTTAAATTTAGTTTTTACCAATCTTTCTTAACCCTGCTGTTGAATTAAGTCGGTCAATTATAGTTTTGTTTTGCCTTTTATAACGTTTGCTATTGGGGTATTTTTATAATTTATTACTCCTGAAAAACTTTTAACCAAAAATAATAAAATGTAAGTTGGAAAAATAAAAAATTACGAATCTTGGGTTTAGGACCATTTTGGTCCGTTATTGTTTTTTTTTAATAAACCTTCTCACTACATGATAAACAAATAATTTTTCGCTGCAATTATACACGTATAAATTTGTTGCATGTGGTGCATTTTTTTTAGTAAAATAAACAAGTCAGACACTGAATATAAACAGAAGTTAACTTCAGCAAATGATATGTAAACTTAGAAAGGGGAATCCCAGAAATAAAGGTAACTTATAAAAATACTTCAAAGATAAACTGAGTGCATCATATGTATATATATTTCGACATTCTAACAGGCAATTATTACAGAAAGAAAACAATATAGACCAAAATGGTGCTATACCTAAGATTCGTAAGTTTTTGTGACCTAACAGCAGGATAACTGCATTTTATTGACTTGGGGACTACGAGTATATATTAATTTTTCATATTTAATCATCAAGCGCAAATCTTTATTTTCTATTCTGTTGTGCATATCAAATTTTTGTGTCAATTTAACGATAAAAATTACATACATATATATACATATATGTATATACATATATATATATACTAGCTGAACCCGGTGTGCTTTGCTACCCCCTCGTTATAAAATAATATTAAAAGTATTTATATATTTTGCAGACAGTTGTGGGAGAAAGAGAATGGGATTACCCCATTATTTTAAGTATAATGTATTTTTAATTTGAGGTAAAGCCGTTAATAAACGTAGTAAAGAAGTGCGTGCAGAAGTGTGCATACTCGAAAAATATTATCATATAATAAGTATTCCGGAGTCAAAGCTACACGCTGTAAAAATCAACCAATGGATTTAACCCACCACCGCCGAATTTTATGTTTTTTTGTAGAAATATAGTATAGCATAGAACTAAATTAAGTACAAAGTTTGTGGGCACTGAAACTTTAGAATTCTTAAATATGAGGTCTTGAAAATCGGAAAACAGTACAAAAATGCAGAAAGTTATACTTACTTAATTGTAAGTTTCTTAAAAAGTATTATAGGTATGCATCTCATAAAAGTCTCATTTCAAAGGGTATTAAATTACCTTTGATTTAATATGAAACATGATTTTTTCTTTGAAAAAGTCAAAGGTAAATGTTCTGTATCTATATTTCCGAAAGCGACCTTTTTAAAAATTTTAAAAAAATTATGCCAAGATAGTTTCGTTCTCTACAGTTGCGAAAAATTTCAGATTGGAGGTATTTTTGGATCAAGAAATAAAAATCAAATCGCAAAACAAATCTGCATTTTCATCTTCGCTATCAATATCTGCTTCGGTTACAACTGGCTTAATTATTTTAAAGGCGAGTGGAACACTGTGATCCCATCTTAGATATCACTTTATACAGCTCCTTGTATCAAGCCATACATGATTGCAGGTCCGATTAAAATTTTTTACTTCTTTCGTGCTCATGATCATTTGCCAAAAAATGTTCCGCTAATTTGTTCGCCAATTGAAGGCCATTCAGATTTGAACTGGCGGTTATTAAAGGCCGAATTATGAAGAATTATGCTACCACATAACAACCCTTTTAAAAGTTTTT
This sequence comes from Metopia argyrocephala, assembly GCA_963576795.1. NCBI lineage: Eukaryota > Metazoa > Arthropoda > Insecta > Diptera > Sarcophagidae > Metopia > Metopia argyrocephala. Next base: position 78,314,070 of record OY756208.1, on the reverse strand, counting down.
TTTAACCGTCATCTAAAGTATGTATGTGACACCACTCGTCTACGAATTCATGCCCCACATACACTGATAATTTCTCTAATACGTTTTTATTCGTGTAAAAAAAGTAGTTTAAAAACAGAATAAATTTTTTTTTTAAAATCGTGTTATTTCAAAATCGTCAAAAAAAAAAAACCGTGTAAAACAGGATTGGATCAGAGTTGGGTTTATTGCATTGAATTTATAATGCATTATCGTTTCCACTACCACTAAACCACTTAGTATTAATGCAGCAATATTGCAGCCACCACTAAATGCAGATAGAAATAGTTAACCACTAAATAAAACCATTTTAGTGGTAGTGGAAATTTATTGCATTAAATAAAATAAATTTAGTGGTAGTGGAAATTTATTGCATTAAATAAAAAAAATTTAGTGGTAGTGGGAATTTAATGCATTAAAAAAAACAAATTTAGTGGTAGTGGAAATTTATTGCATTAAATAAAAAAAATTTAGTGGTAGTGGAAATTTATTGCATTAAATAAAAAAAATTAGTGGTAGTGGAAATTTATTGCATTAAAAAAAACAAATTTAGTGGTAGTGGAAATTTATTGCATTAAATAAAATAAATTTAGTGGTAGTGGAAATTTATTGCATTAAATATAAAAATTTTAGTGGCAATGGAAATTTATTGCATTAAATATATCGATTTTAGTGGTAGTGGAAATTTAGTGCACTAATTTTGAATAATTAGAGGTAATGGAATATAACTCCATTGGCACTATAGTGGAATGGAAATTTAGTTCCACTACCTCAGTTCCACTATCGTTTTAATATACCTTCATATATGGATATAATATTATTATATGCATACATAGCTTAAATCAATGTCAAAATAAATTGTTGTGAATGTTATTTTCTTAATTTACTGAGTCCGCCTGTATAAAGTAAATAATTGTTGTTATTGTTTTAATAAGAATTTTAGTACTTTCAAATGTAATATATTATTCAGTTCACCATAGATAAGATTTTAATGGCGCGGACTGCTAATATTGCCAGCCGCTAATCATTCAGAAGTAGTGCACTAAATTTCCATTACCACTAAAATCGATTCATTTAGTGCACTAAATTTCCACTACCACTAAATTTATTTTATTTAATGCACTAAATTTCCATTACCACTAAATTTGTTTTTTTTAATGCAATAAATTTCCACTACCACTAAATTTGTTTTTTTTTTAATGCAATAAATTTCCACTACCACAAAATTTTTTTTATTTAATGCAATAAATTTCCACTACCACTAAATTTGTTTTATTTAATGCAATAAATTTCCACTACCACTAAATTTTTTTTATTCAATGCACTAAATTTCCACTACCACTAAATTTATTTTATTTAATGCATTAAATTTCCACTACCACTAAAATGGTTTTTTTTTAATGCACTTAATTTCCACTACCACTAAATATTATAGGCGATAATGCACTATTTTTTCCAGTACCACTAAATTCAGTGGAAAATTAAATCTAATGCAATAAACCCAACTCTGGATTGGATGTATAAAACTTTTTTACAGAAACCATTTGTACCTAAACAAAATAAAACTTCGTTAAACTAGCCTTCAGAGTTTTATAAAATGTTGATACTTCAATACATTATATACATATATATGTATGTCATGTTGTTTTTTTTTATCAAATGTTAGACAAATGTGAATGTACGTAAGTATAATATCTATGGCATTTTGACACAACATCTTAAGTCAAATTTAAAAAGTTAAAAAAATGTTGTTGTTGTTGATGCGAATTTTTATTCAAAAATCATTTTTGTGAACGTTTTTAAAATTTTGTATTATAGGAGAAACTTTTCTTTAATTTCGTTAATATTATTTTTTAATAAAAATTATTTTTTCCTCGAGTTTTGTTTTTTTAACTTTTTGCTATCTTATCTCGACTTAAGGTGTTTTGCCAAAATGCCACAGATATTGTGTTGCTTAAGAAATTTATATTTTTAATTGTAAAAGTTAGAAAAAAGTAAAATAGCTGGTATATATGCAACAGAAATATCTTACACGATTCCATTTATATAACTTTTTCTCAGCATGCCTTACCAACTTCTACTTTTTTGTTATTTATATGCAAATGTTCAGTTGGCGTATGTAAAAATATTTTTATTTTTATTTTCTGTTATACGTTTTCATTCTTATACTTATGTTTGTAGAAATGAAAAACTGAAATTATCAATGCATTAACAAAAGGATTATCTTAAAAATATAATTTATTTGTAACCATTTCTGAACAAAGAAAAAGAATATAACTCGTATATACCTTAAGCTGCTTTGATATATACTCGTAAATGCACATGTAAATAATTCGTTGCATACAAATTTGTTTAATTTTATAAAGTGAAAACATTTTCAGAGCAGAAAAAATTTTTTTGAAGAAATACAATTGTTTTTATTATGAACAGCTGTATTGCGTGTGCATGAATAAGTATTCAAAAATTTTGCATTTTTTATTATTATTCATTAAAAAGCAAACATTTAATTTTTTTGATAAGATTTTATCTCAAGGTCTTTCAAAATATTTTTTAATATTTAAGCATAAAAAAAAATTTATTCTAATATTATAAATGTTTCCGTGTAAATTTTTTTTAGCTATGACGACATCTTGCATTACATTTATTAATTTAAAGAGCATAAGCCCCTAGGGCTATATTAGCTATATTTTTCACATTTTTAATTGAAGTAATTAGATTCGTTTTAAATCTATGCCTTAAAACTTTAAATTTATTTATAATATTAAATGATCGCAGTGGTCTAGTGGTTAGTGTGTTGGCTACCTAAGAGGAGAGATCTGGTTCAAGTATCGGCTCTGATATCTTGAAGCAAAAAAATATTAAAAAAAAAAATATTTCTTTCGGCAACTACCTCTTAGCAGACTTGATTGCCATGATAAAGCTTCTCAAATCTGTCGTTCGGAGTCGACTTTAAACTGTAGGTCTCGGTACTCATTGACAAAAAATTAACACACACAACTTGAGTGCTGCAAAAAGCTAGGCCGTAACCCTGACACAGGGTTGTAATGGCCAATTATGTATGTATGTATGGATAATTTCGGAAACGCTGTACATTTTAATTTTAATAAGTGAAAGTATATGAAAATACTAATGCCTGCATTCATAAAAAATTAAATATATTTAAAACAAATTTTCCATAATTTTTTTTTTTAAATAAATTTCAACTCTATTTTAATTTTTTATAAATGTTTAAATAAAAAAAAATTCCCGGAATAAAATAAAATTTTTTTTAAATTCATTTCTATATGTAATGCAAAGCTTATGCACTTATACACTATTATTGTAAATATCACTTCCCAACATACCATAAAGCAATCCTTCTACAATGCAACTTGAGAATAAGCTTACAAAAACAGTAAAATGCAAGCATTTCTTAAATTAATTTATAATATTATATATACAATTTGAATTTATAAACGTTTTTTAACCATTCACAATTTAATTTAGGGGATTTTCACAAATAAATCGAATGTGCTATGCATTAAATGTCAAAACGTTTTGTATTTTCATTTAGTTTAAAATTTGTGAGTGAAGTGCGTAAAAAAATATATTAAAAGGTAATAAATATTTATTGTGTAATAAATAATATTAAAGAATTTTGCTTTAATTGTAATAAAACAATATATTGGTGTTTTAATGTTTATTATACTATTATGCTAAAAATATTATGTAATATTGAGACGTATAAGCTTTTTTATACAATAATTAATATAATATTATTTTTGTAAGCTTATTCTGCAATTGAAAAGTTAAGCTTTTAGTAAGCTTGAATATATAACATTTTCATAAGGGTTCCGTTTTGATTTTTCTACAATTGTTACGATAATCTTTTTTAACAAATTCTAAAATGTTTTTCAAATTTAAGGCTTGTGTTGGTCAGCTTATTATAATATTATTCTCAAGCCATTTGGTATGTTGGGTTATTTCTTAAAACGTATTTTATATGCAAATTTAATGTTGATTGCAAGTTTCTTATTCTTAAAACGAAAAAAAAAATCAATAAACTAGAAAATATAGTCTTCATCAGCAGAAAACCAAGTTTCCACTTTCATTCTTATTTTATTTTTCAGTAAAATTTGTTGATGATAAAATACAATATTGTAAACAGCAGTTGCTAGACATTTCACAGATTCATTACAAAATAATAATAAATTCCCTAAAATCAACAAATGTTATCTCTGGTTTCCTCTGTCTCTTTAACGGAACAAATATTCTTCGTAATATGAACCAATAAGAAAGAAATATTGAGTGCATAATTTAAAATATGCATACATACCAGAGTTGGGTTTATTGCATTGAATTTATAATGCATTATCGCTTCCACTACCACTAAACGACTTAGTATTAACGCAGCAATATTCCAGCCACCACTAAATGCAGATGGAAATAATTAACCACTAAATATAACCATTTTAGTGGTAGTGGAAATTTAGTGCATTAAAAAAACAAATTTAGTTGTAGCCGAAATTTAGTGCATTAAATAAAACAAATTTAGTGGTAGTGGAAAGTTAGTGCACTAAATGAATCGATTTTAGTGGTAATGAAAATTTAGTGCATTAAATAAAACAAATTTAGTTGTAGCGGAAATTTAGTGCACTAAATGAATCGATTTTAGTGGTAATGAAAATTTAGTGCACTAATTCTGAATGATTAGCGGCAGGCAATACTAACAGTCCGAGCCATTAAAATCTTACCAATGGTGAACTGAATAATTTATTACATTTTCTTATTAAAACAATAACAACAATTATTTACTTTATACAGGCGGACTCAGTAAATTAAGAAAATAACATTCACTACAATTTATTTTGACATTGACTTAAGCTATGTATGCATATATTAATATCACTGGCTTACAGCCAAAAAATACCACGAACGCCACATGCCTAGATAAGTTAATTGGACCTCCTGACCACGAAAAACGCAGTTATTATTTTTTTCTAAGTACCGTTTTTTAGATAACGGTACTTTTGTGTTTTTCGGTGTATGGCCCCACTCAAACCCTTGTGGTGTCTAACGGAAAAGTTCGATCGAGATAAGTGGTATATCAATGAAAAGGTAATTGAATGCCTTCTCCGTTGATATGCTGGAAAATTCTATCTAATAAAAAAATCGCTGGGATATGGCACCTCAAAGTTCAAAATTTGTCTATTTTTTACGTTTTTTTCAAAATTTTTCATTTTCATTTAAATTTTTTCCTACGTTATATTGAAGATCTGGAATGTTTTATGTTTTTACCAAATAGTTTATTTAATTACCAATATTTTAAGCGTATTCTGAAAAATAAAGTTTTTATTAAGGATTTTGTTGAACGACAATGTTTTCAAAAATTAATTAAAATGACGAGCGACATGAACTTTTGTGTTTTTTTATGGATCTTCGCGAATGAGAAACCAACAATAGTCCACTAAAATTTTTATATTTAATGCATTAAATTTCCACTACCACTAAATATAAGAGGCGATAATGCACTATTTTTACCACTACCACGAAATTTAGTGGAAAATGAAATCTAATGCAATAAACCCAACTCTGATACATACTATTATTATTCGTTGAAATCCAGTAAGAGAGTTGTTTGGGATTTTACCACCTTCTCAGAAGCTTTACTGAAATTATTTTAATCATTGAATCAATAGCAATACCTATTCAAATTAAAGAAAATATCTTAAAGAACTCCCTTAAATTATTTTTTATGTTTATGCACTTGTATAATTTTCTGAAACGTTTTTTTTTAATTTATTTGTACCCTATGAAATAGTTTTATTCTAAAAATATAAGATCGAAACTAAAATAATAAACAATTTTATTCAAAGAATACCTAAATTCTATTAAAATCTGCATTTTGATTAGCTTTTACAAGCATTAAGTGCATAATGACATTCAGAGCAGCAGTCACTGGAATAACACTATCACGATTTTTTGCAATTACTCGTCGTAAGACATACATTAGCAACTGCACACACTGCTCGGTTTCCTGAATGTGCCACGGAATTCCTGGATCTGGCAGTGGTACATCATCACACTTAATATAGCCCAATAGGTGTTCGTGTGCGATTTTTGCAGTAAATGGAGGCTCAGATAATATGTTGTTATTATCCAAGTCGACTAAATCCATATAATCTCTGCAATTAAAATTAATTGGAAGCTTTTTATAAGTTCTGAGTTTAGTTGAGTTATACAATTGTTCACGACAATACAACATTTTGTTAATGGCTCTTTCACGGACAAGTTTACTTTCCTCGAAAAGCATTGCTAACAACTTATTTTCGGGATGGGCGAAAACAGCTTTGTTTTCTATCGTTTTGTTTACAATTTCTCCAAGACTTTGTGGTAAAAATTGCGTGCACTTAATAAATTTACAAAAGAGCGCACTGCCATGTTCTATATATAGAATATACAATTTTACATTAAAAAACATCGGTACATAAACTTTCATAATAAAGTTAGCTAATATTTTTGAATTTGTTGAAGGCAAATTAGTCGCAGCAGTCTGCTGGCTTTATTAACCAGCGAGAATGAACAATTTGTTTCATGCTAGCTATATCTTCTGGACACGTAACTTCCGATACAGCTTTGGCTATTCGGAAGAGGTATAGAACGTCAGGAGAAAGATTTTTTTCATTTTTAGCGTCCAAAGGTGGAGGCATATTTTCCAATGAAATCGGTTCAAAATCAGGTAAAGTCTAGAACGAAATGTTTGTTTTACTTTTAAGTACTTGTAGTAGTTTTTTCTAAAGAATTGAAGCATTGGCGAAGCGGAAGTTCGTTAAAATGCAACAAACAAACAAACCAATGTAATGGTTTATTCAACGAAACTTCAAACTTTCGTATAATTTAATTTTTAGTTTCAGTATTGGTGGATTCCCCATCGCAGCAAACTCCAATCAAGCTAGTGAGGGATAATTTTTTTTCTTGAAGAACTCACGTAATTGCAGTTGTTTAGTACTAGAGTCTTAAGCATCAACTTTTATGTGACCCAACAACTTGCTACATGGCTCTTTAACAACCACTACATGAAACTCCTTTTCCACTCTCGGATGGTATTTTTCACTATTTTCTTCCCGTGTCATGGAAAGATAACAAAAGTCAATTTATCGTTCTAATAAAATCCTACCTTTAACTAACGGCAAGTTGAAATAATAGGCCTAAATATAGAAAAATAATATATAAAATTTTTTTATAATTTTCAGTAAACTCTTTATCGACAACTCTCTACCATATTTAAGTACTTCTGACATACACAAAAATTATTTATTTTTAACCAAATATTTAATAAATTTATAAAGATTTCATAAACGTCAAACCTTAAGTTTTGTATGTATGTGTATTGTGCCACAATTTAAAGGTTGTTCATAACCAATTTTGAGGCTTCTATTTAATTATTAAAACTTTTTTAATTATAAATAGTTGTTCTGTTGGTTTACTAAATGTCCTTGTATATTGGCATGAATAAATTAACCTACATGAGATGGTTAAGAATGACATAATTGATGGAAGAGTTCAAGTTTTTTATAAGCAAAAATGCATGTAAGGTTGATGAAGAAAAACATATTTAATTGAATATTTAATTATAACAAACCTTGGTAATACACATGTAGTTAAAAAGATTTTTTATTCAATTACAGGTTTTTAATAGTCGTAGAAAACGATACTTTAAATTATCTACAGCATAACATCTACAAGTTTAACGTATATATGTTATCTTATTTTGATCAGATTAGAAATGTTTATTTTATTAATTAAATACATATATTTTTTATTAATATTTCTCAACTCTTCTATAGTTAGCTGGTCGCTTTGGCCAGGAGAGGACCAAATCATTGTTGTGCATGAAACGTTGAAATGCCAGCAGGATCACTGCAGTGCTGACTGCATTTTGGGCTATTGGAAAGTAAGCAACCACTATGAATACAGCTTTGTTGTTAGCGAAAATAATAGTTTATTTAATTTTTAAGATAAAAAAATTAAAATGATAATCAGAAATACAGGAACATAAATTTAATTGCTGTCATCATCAGTTACTCGCATTGTATGCACTAAAGGGGAATTCCCTTAAATTTTTTATATAAACATAAAAAGCAAAAATGAAATTATACAAAAAAAAATTATTTGAGGCAAAAGATTTTAAATCGTGATAAATTGAACAAAATCGTTTAGAAAAATTTTAGATTTCTATATCAAAAACGTATTAAATATTAAATCAAATCCGTGTATAAAAGAACCTTAGGTGTAAAAACGTAATTAGATGTATACAACATATTAAATTTAATTGGTTTATTTGAGATTCACATCAAGTTGAAGACTGCTCATTTGTTTTTTGTACTAGAAATTCATTTGTACTTAGTAGGGACATAAATATTGCTACTACTTTGAAGTGTCTCATTGAATATAGTATAACATACTCATTAGAATAGTAAAATTTAATATACCCTTTTATAATCATATGTTATTTGAAAGGTAACCTCTTCAGCGTTAGTCAGTTACGGAGTGGTCAACTAAGGAAAACCATATAGCAGTTATAGCACTTTTTTAAGTGTGGATAGAAAAATAAAATGATATTTTTTTTAAAAACGTTCCGCCGCCCGGCATTAGTCTACATTCGTCTTCAGATAAATAAAATATAAATATTTTATGTATTTTTGCTAATAAAGAATATCTCTATTTGAGATACATTACAAACAATAAATGTATTTTATTGTTTATATGTACTTTTAAAACTTTTTGCTTGGGATTGTTTTAATAACCCAAAAATTGTGATAAAGTTTGGTTTAAACTGGTATTAGCTGTCAAAAGATATTTATTGTTCTGCTTCAGCACTATTATTGGCGATTGGCTTTCATTGCTGAACCACTGATGCTGCTACCTCCACTATAAGGACTCATATTACAACTTTGTTGGGCTGATCCAATTGAATTTTATAAAAAATACAATTTAAAATAAACAGCAGAAAACTATTTTTTTTCTTAATTTTATAAAAACACCATTAAAAGTAAATAATTTTATATAAATGTTTTTATATTTGAATACTTAAATAGAAATTTTATGAGGCTTCTGCTCTTTTCAATGTTTTTTAAAATAGAAATAGAATTCAATTCTAGATACATATGCATGTACTTTTTATCACTGTACACATATGCAGAAAACCTTGAAACTCAGTTTTAATGAATGAATAAAAGAATAAAAAGTGTTGTCACTGTACCTACTTTATAACTTTCTCTATATCCTTAAACGTTACATTGAAACTTAGTCGTCATACATTTACTTCTAAACTAGGGATGTAATACAGCCATTAAATAACTTTTTATTATATTTCACATCTATCTAGCCAGACATAAATCGGGTAATTTACGTTAACAGTTTTATGCAGGTGTTGTTATCTTTCTTATACCCAATTTGAGAATTGAATAAAATGTTCAATGCAATTGAGGAAGTTAAATAATCGCATGCAGTTTCAACTACATTTTTATGATTCTGTTTTAGAAAAAATATAAAACAAAAAAAAAAAAAACTTGAGAATTTTTAAATTCTTTAACCTCTAAAATGATATATTTGATTATGCTCTTATGAATGAAATGAATAAATGAATGAGAAAAAATTGCAACAAAAATGAAAATAAGTCATCCGCCGTATATTATTTTTTTTAAACAACCAGAACTTTTAACAGTGAAATACAGCTTAATAAAAACCTTTAAGTTATTGAATAAATGAATATATGTGAGTATATTGAATATATATTGAGTTCCGATCGAGATGAGTTTATAAAAGAATGTTTTGAAATAATATATGTTTATAATTATAAAAAATTTTTTATATCTTTTAATGCTTATTTTTTTACTATATAAATTTTTGTTTTTTTTTTTTATTTATTTACATTCACTATTTATGAAACTTTTATTTAAAGTTCTCTTTCTTATTGTTTATCCTGAAAACGTAAAACTGTTTTATTTTTTTTTTGTATAAAGAGCTTACTTTTGAAAAAATGCATTTGAAAAAAGGATACCTTAAGTATTGTAAATAATAAGCAGTTATTAGCACAGAGCCATGAACAGGCTATAAATTACACCATTAATTATTTTTGTATTTTTATAGAGATTTTTCTTGAAATGTTTCTTTAAACGTCTGATCTTATTCACCTTTTAATAATGAGAATACCAGTAGTAGTAGCTTTTATTAGCATTTTATCTCAAGTGGAATCTTTAAAAGCTCAAGTGGAACAGAAGAACTAATCTACTCATATTTTAAATATTGACGTGACAGGAGTTTTAAGCTATAATTTCTCTTTTCATTTATTGCTTATAAAAATTAATTTCTTTTGTGTATGATCTCCCCCTTCGTGTACATAAAGAGGAGAACTATGAACTCTTGAAAAATATTTTTCTATATTATGGAAAGGAATCTCTCAATGAAAGTTTGAAATGACTTTGTACGTTAAAAATAAATTATAAAAGGGGATATATGTATGTAAACAACTACTTTTCAGAATTAAAATTTAACATTTGAAATATTTAAGCAACATTTTGCATTTAAACAATGTTAGAAACTTCAACAATATACTGGGTTTTATTTGTATTAAATACAAAATGACATTATGATTAGCACTTGGATTAATAATGTTGCACAAAAAATAGGGTCAAATGAAATGTTCGCTTTGCACGCGTATACACCCACTTACTTTATAACAATAATGATAATAATATGCAGCATTTCCTTTGTTATTATGTATTCCGTTTTTTTTTTTTTTTTTGTATTCTCTCTATACAATTGTCCTGTCTGATTATATAGCCCAATGCTGCTGCTGGCGGTTTGTAGTCAACTACTATTCATAATGTTCATATTTGACAAACAGTTTATTTCATGCATTTTATTCTCATTTTGTATGACATCATGTAACAGATATTTTTCTATCAAAGACAATATTAACATGTGCTGTCATATGCATAGTTTTAAAACAGTAAAGCAAAATTAAATTGATACAGAAAAAGATTACTAAACTTAAAATAAAAGAAAACTTCGAATGGCATAAGGGCATGCAAAAGAACTAGCGTTATATACAGGGAAATAAAAAATATGCAATTGCATGTTTTTTCTCGTGCGATCTATGACGTTGGGTGTGAGATAATTATCCATTCAGGAATTTTTTATTAAACTAAGCATTGATTTACTTCAAATTTTGGTTTTCTTGAAAAAAGTATTAGCAAACTGCCAACCACTGGTCTTACATTAGTTGAACCATACACCGCGGCGCACAGTGTGACAACGCCGGCATTAAATACAAGGAGTCATTGTAGAGCTCTGAAATTTTGCACAGGTTATTTTTGAGACAATTCCAGTTAAAAAAAAAAATTAAGAAAATCCGCCGACATTTATTTGTATTTGTATTTGTATTTTATTTTATTTTGGAACCTTCTACAACAAAACTTAAGTTCTAAAGTAGTAGAAGCATACAATTAGTTATTTTTACATGTATAATAAGAAATTATGGGCACATTGGTGAAATAAAAATATATAATAATTAACTTAAAACAAGTATAACAATTGAAATTAAACAAAATATGAATTGAAAACATTTAAAGTAAATATATATGTGTATATCAAATTATAAAATATTCTCAGTCGTCAATTAATTGCCATAATATTGAAAAATTTGCCTTTTAAAAAGTATGACGTTGCTAATTCCCCTAATGTGGGGGGGGATAGTATTCCAAAGACGTATCCCGGATATGAAAAATTGCCAATCTGAAATCAATGTCTTACTTTTCAGTGGTATTATCGCCTTGTTTCTACTAAAACGACTGAAACTAAGTCGCTTATACAGTTCCTCAGGTTGACCGGAAATTACTATTTTATGCAGGAATATCAAAGCTCTTATCCTCATTAAATCATCAAACTTGACGCCGAAAATTTGCCTTGTATAGTAGCTTATATGATGACGATTCCCATAGGGCTTAAGCCTAAAAACATATCTTGTTATGTTATTGTATGTGACGTTAAGCCTTAACTTGCTTTTAGCATCGCAATTTGAAAAAATTTCACTGCCATAGGTTAAGATTGGAATCAGATAGGTTTTCGCTAGAAGTAGTCTGATTCTAAAAGGCGTGCAATATTGTGTAGGCCATAGGGTTCGTAGCATCGAAAATGTTTTCCCACAAGCGACCGTAACGTGATCCGACCAGGTTAATGTACTATTGAATATAAGTCCTAGGTTCTTAGCTTTATTAACGATTTCAATTCTCTGGTTGTCAATTACTATATTTGGTGTTTCTGTGACCTGTTGGGATCTTTTATGGACTAAGAGACATTTTGACTTCTTAGGGTTAAGGCTCAGGCCGTTAACTGCAGCCCATTAAGATATTCTTCTCAAATCTTCATTAAGTTTATTCTCATAATCTTCTTCCCTGTTGCTTATATATATTTGAACGTCATCAGCATACATTCTAACATTGCAGTGCATCAGCTGATCCGGCAAATCATTCGTATATATAGAGAAGAGCAAAGGCCCCAAAATTGAACCCTGTGGGACGCCCCTAATGACAGGTAGGGTTGTTGATTTAGCTGATGAGTTGACCTCTACGAATTGCTCCCGATCACTAAGATAAGTGCGTATCAACTTGGAAGATGTATAAGAGAAATGCAACATTTTTTCTAACTTTTGAAGCAAGATAGTGTGGTCAACTGTATCAAAGGCCTTAGAATGGTCAAGTAAAGCCATCAAAACCATATGGCCATCATCCAGCTCTTTTCTAATATCCTCTGCTACATCTATGAGAGCTGTGACACAACTGTGTCCGGCGCGGAATCCAGATTGTTTGCTAGTCAAGAGTTTTTGATCAGCAAGATATTCCGTAATTTGTTTATGTAGGACTTTTTCAAAAGCTTTCGACAAGTAGGGTAGTATAGTAATTGGACGATAATCTGAAGATGATTTCGGGATAGGACGGACTTTTGCCAGTTTCCATATTTTCGGATAAGTACTAGTTGTTATTATAAAATTAAAGATATGTGTTATAAATGGCAGGATATATGGAAGAAGCATTTTAAGAAAAGCTGGATGTATTCCATCTACACCTGCAGCCATTGATTTAATGGAATGGCAGCATCTCCAAACATCAAAATCGCTAACACAATCAAAGTTAAAAAGTCTGCTTGGTGATTTTTCATTATGAAATTTATTGTAATACCCATGATCAGCAGGTGGCATTGGGAACTCAATAAAATTCCTATTAATGGTGTTTGGATCTGAATTCAGGTAAACATCAACACACTTCCCCTGAACGATTCCAATTTCTCTAATAGTTGTCCACGTTCTCTTTACACTTGCCGTATTCCCAAATTTTTTCGCATAAAACGATGACTTCGCTTGCCTAATTGCCCTGGTTACGTCTTTTCTAGTCGATCGATAGCTCTCATATAATACATTTGTTCTATATTTCTTCCAACGCCAGTAAGCAATATCACGCTCTCTCATTAATTGTTTAATATGAAAAGTAAACCATGGTTTATCCTTACTTTTAATCACCTTTGTTTGTATTGGTATAATTACGTCATATAAGGCCAAAATATGGTAGTTTAAAAATGCCAACTGCTCATCTACTGTTGAATAATAATATATTTGGTTCCAATCTATCCTTAAAATTTCCTCCTCCAAAATATTCCGATCAGCTCGCTTAAAGTTACGAAAACTTATTATTTTATTATAAGGATGAATTAGGATGTTATATGTCAAAAAAATAAGATCATGTTTGGAAAAACATGAAGCTGATAATTGATCATACATCAAAACATTGGACTCGTTGGAGACAAAGAACAAGTCAAGTAATGTACTGGCAGTTGATGTGAAGTGTGTTGGAGTGCTTATATTAGTTGGACTAAAGCCCAAAAATTTCATGTTTTCAGTTAAACTTAAATCAGATAGCAGGTTAGAATTGAAATCGCCAGCTATTATTACGTCTGTATAAAGTGGTGTTAGTTCTTCTATTATATTATAAAAATGGGATAAATCAATACGATTGTTTGGCCTGTACACACTACCGATTAGGAACTTTCCACCCTCACAACATATCTCTAGTAATAAATGTTCAACTTTATCATTAATTGTCTTGTCATTTGTGCTTTTAATTTTACTATGCAAATCAGATCGTACATATATTGCCACACCGCCGTATCCATCCTCCCTGTCATTTCTATACATCTTATACCCATTCATTGAAACCATAGAGTCCGTAATTGAGTCGTTAAACCATGTTTCAGATATGCATATAACATGCATACCAGAATTTTCGAAAATATGACGAAATTCATCGATTTTGTTGAGAAGGCTTTGAGCATTTATGTGGCAAACTTTAAGTCCCTGTTTTTGTTTACAAAGGATTTTCAACATATTGGCAGTAACGTCTTTAGAATGAGATCGACTATCCGCAGTTCGATTCATATATAAAATGCTGAGACTCAAGTTTATTATTAGCAACGTCAATTTTAACTACAGTAAATTTTTCTTTCATTATAACAATAAAGTAGACGCCCTGTTCAATGATCATATAATAACAAAGTTCAGATCGACAATTAATGGCAATGTTAGTATTTGTATAACATATATATTTAAACATAATAATAATTAAATACATTTGGTAATGATTTAAGATAACATTAATAATAATAAATATACTAATCTCGAAAAAACTGTTGAAGTTGATCAAAAAATTCTATATGTATCGGGTCATCAGAAACTTGTATTTTTATATAAACCAGACCACGATAAGTATATACTGTCTTTAAAATATTGGCCTTTTTCATTCTCAACGCTTCCCGCAATATTTTATGATTCTGTGGTGTTAGATTTTCATTAATATATATAGGTCTGTCGCTATCAAAACCAGCATGTCTAAGGCACAATGTTGTCTTGTTGTCTCGTTTGAATTTGGCAATTGTCTTTAAGAGGTAATTTTTTTCATATGGCGAATGCATTTTTACGATTATGGTATCGTCTTTAGCTGCATATGTTGTTTGGCCCTTATTGTTTTTATTAAGTCTGTAAGCACTATCTACTTTGGGCATTGTTACATTTACACTATTGCATATTGTGTTAAGAATCGCAGTTAAGTTTTCATTTTCATAGTACGGTATACCACAGATTCGTACACTACCAGCCACAACAGAATTATCTTGTTTATTCAATTGTTTCTTTATATTTATTATTTCTGTTTTAATATTTTTTATCTCGGAGGTTTCTATTTCTAGTTTGTTTACACTCTCTTTTAATGCAGTTATAGCTGTATTTTCTATTAATGTAACTCTTGCTTTCAAATTATATAAATCAGTCTGAAGAGAAGTAAATCTCTTATCTATTTCACTTAACAGTTCTTCTTTGCACTCTTTAAATTTATTTTCAATAATGATATTTATTTGCTGGGTCAATTTCTCAAACCGATTGTCCAACATTGTAACCAGCTTTAAAGGCGATTGAACAGCAGGTATCCTTAATGATTGTTCACTCATATTTCCTAAATGAGATTTTTTTAATAAATCTCTTTGGCTTAATTGCACCGGAGTATTAAGAGAAGAGACATCCGTGTTGTTGTCGGCCATGGTTTCACTTGTATCAATGTTTTTAATTATTTTTCTGGTAGAGTCCCTCTTTTCAATTTTTTTACTTCTGGTATTCATTTGTTTTTTCCGTAAAGTTTTGTTATTTTTATATATTTTTTTTTTTCTTTTTATTTACACAGTTTAAACCAAATTTGAAATTATTATTGTTGGATAATCAAATTTATTTATAAAATTGTTTGTTGTTTTACTATTTAAATATCTATCTTTTTTGTTTTGTTAAATATGCCAAGTTATTACACTAAAACTTGAATGACCGCTCAAAAATTTTATTGGTACAAGTATACAATTTGAATTTGAAAATAACGGAAAAACAGGGTACACATAAATGAATAAAACAGATATATTACTAGCACATCTAATTTAAATAAATAAACACAGCTAGACTATGACAGCTATTAAATTTCACAATTGTTATTGTATTATTTTGATTATATGTTATTTGTTTTGTTTTTGTTGATATTTTATTTTGTATGTTGTTTCATAAAAAGGCGGGAAATTTTGTTCTTTATATATCTTAACACTTGCTTTTACTTCAGCTGATGTAAACAACTTTACTGTTTTAGATATTTGATTTTGTTTTTGTTTAGTTTATATCTTTATTATTTTTGTAATGTAACACTGTAGTTGTTGTGTACATATGAATATATATATAATGTTGGTTTTTTATATGTATGAATATTTTGTTTGTTTTTAATTAGCAAATATGTTTTAATTTAAAATTTTGTTTTAAAATATTTTATTTATAAAGTTTTACTTAATTTTTAGTTTGTTATCAAAATCACTTGCAGATTTTATATTTAGAAACCACAGAAAAACTACTCAGTAAAAAAACACACGTCCGCACAGCACGACAGCTAACACATAATTGATTTACGCCCGCCTCCCATACAATCGAAATTTGTAAAATGCCGTATTGTCTGTAATACTTTAGGTATAACTTTTAATTTTAATATACTTGAATGTTATATTGTTACAAACATTATCGGAAAAAAATTTTGATCTTTGGCCCAAAGCTCACCACCACCACCCACAAAACCTCAACATAAAAAGTGCCATATTTTCTAAAATATTTTAGGTACAACCTTCAAATTTGATATTACTGTAATTTATATCATTTAAAATGTTTCATGAACAAATTCCAATAACCCGCCCACTATTACGCCTACCTGCCATTGAAAGGCAATAAAAAAGAAAAAAATTTTTTTTCTCATTCTATCAATAATTTTTTAATATTATGATTGTATTCTAATTTTTTCAATTTCATTCTCATTCTGAATGAATTAATAAAGGGATCTGATGATATTTGCAAATAGTGCATTACATCTTCGTTCGTAGAAATATGTACGTACATAATTACGAGAATGGAATTGCATACAGTTTCTATACTCCTTATTCATTGCTTTTTGCGCTTCTTCGGATAACATTCCTGTAGCAAAAAAAAAATTAATATTAAATAAAATTTAAAAAGATAAT
The DNA here is from genome assembly GCA_963576795.1 of Metopia argyrocephala. NCBI lineage: Eukaryota > Metazoa > Arthropoda > Insecta > Diptera > Sarcophagidae > Metopia > Metopia argyrocephala. The sequence goes on along the minus strand of OY756208.1, from coordinate 78,296,934 downwards.
TTCAGAAATAAAAATTGCAAACAAACCTATTGGCAATATAGTCTCAGATACCATTTTGCTGCCGTGAATGAGAACTTTATGTGAAGTGATAGGCATGTAATACCAGCCATTTTTTGTATGTTCACAGTACTTTTGCAAACTTTTGCTATATGTTCTTTACTTTAGATGAAAGCTGATACTTCACTCATTCATTTGATATAAGTCTGCACCTAGGGCGAGGGGCTACTCTATATTTTCTAGCCCATTGAAAATGCAAAATGCTCAATTTTTACACCACAATTCTCTTTACATTTCATCTATCTAAATTTATGTTTATTTTCAATAATTAGTATTAAATTACATATTTGTATATCTCTTTATTTAATTTTTTTATTTTGCCCTCTTCCTCCCATCTTTTCTGTTGAGAAACTGCAAGGGGGGCGGAATGTTCATGTGACTCTTTAATTTTATGCCTGAGTGTTGTATCTTTAGTTTCAACGAAGAACTGGTTTTTTTTTTGGTCCTTCGAGCCGGAGGACCAGCAAATGTTGGGTTGATAAGGGGATTCCAAAAATCTAATGATGTCTCGAGTAGAGGTTATAAATAAAATATACAAAATTTTAGGGTTGAATAAATGATTTTATTTTTCATTAAAGTGTGTGTTGGAAATAGTTACCTTGTGCTTCGAGTGCTATACATTAGTGTGTCCCAAAAAAAAATTTTTTTTTGAATTTTATAGGTCCCCCAGCATTTTTTGAAAGCTTATAGGGTAAAGTATTTTTGTGATTTTTTTCAGATTTTTCGGAAGAGGTTTAGAGGTCGCTAAAATCGAATTTAACCAAAAAATCGGGGTTGCTCGACTTTTTTTGAATTTTGCGCATTACTCGGCCCATTAGCACGATTTTCTTTGTTACTAAGTCAATTTTTTTAAAGAAAACTGTTCAAACTTTACTTCTCTGTGCAGATATTATAAGTTTCGGTAATATTTTTGCTCATTTGAGTACCCTTTAAGTCATTTTTTTGTAAATTTAGCATAAATTTTAAAACTAATGCTTTGTAACTTTTAAAATTTCTATTGAAGTTTAAAAAACTAATGATTCAGTTTAAAATGTGGATAAATTCTGAGTCATTTAAAAAAATAAATATTGAATTTGCTCCTACCGTTCCAAAGTTATGCCCAAAAAATCTAGGCAGATTAATTCTCATACCCAAAAAAAATATTAAAAAATTATTTTGTTTATTAGCTTTCAATTGCACTGGTTTACAGCCAAAAAATACTAAGAACGCCACATGCCTAGATAAGTTAACTGGGACCTCCTGAGCACGAAAAACGCTGTCATGATTTTTTCCTAAGTACCGTTTTTTAGATAACGGTACTTTTGTGTTTTTCGGTGTATGGCCCCACTCAAACCCTTTGTGGAGTCCAACCAAAAAGTCCGATCGAGATAAATGCCATATCGATGGAAAGGTAATTGAATGCCTTTTCCGTCGATATGCTGGAAAATTCTATCTGAGAAGAAATCGCTGAGATATGGCACCTCAAAATTCAAAATTTTCCTATTTTTTACGTTTTTTTCAAAATTTTTCATTTTCATTTCAATTTTTTCCTACGTTATATTGAATATCTGAAATGTTTTATTTTTTTACCAAATAGTCTATTTAATAACCAATATTTTAAGCGTATTTTGAAAAAAAGCGGATGAAAAATAAAGTTTTTATTAAGGATTTTGTGGAACGACAATATTTTCATTTTCATTGCTCACACAGTATATTCGTGATTTTAATTTAAATTTTTTACGTCGAATATACTGTGCGAGCAATGAAAATGAAAATATTGTCGTTCCACAAAATCCTTAATAAAAACTCTATTTTTCATCCGCTTTTTTTCAAAATACGCTCAAAATATTGGTTATTAAATAAGCTATTTGGTAAAAGAATAAAACATTCCAGATATTCAATATAACGTAGGAAAAAATTGAAATAAACATGAAAAATTTTGAAAAAAACGTAAAAAATATGAAAATTTTGAATTTTGAGTTGTCATATCTCAGCGATTTCTTCTCAGATAGAATTTTCCAGCATATCGACGGAAAAGGCATTCAATTACCTTTCCATCGATATGCCATTTATCTCGATCGGACTTTTTGGTTGGACTCCACAAGGGTTTGAGTGGGGCCATACACCGAAAAACACAAAAGTACCGTTATCTAAAAAGCGGTACTTAGGAAAAAATCATGACAGCGTTTTTCGTGCTCAGGAGGTCCCAGTTAACTTATCTAGGCATGTGGCGTTCTTGGTATCTTTTGGCTGTAAACCAGTGTAATTGAAAGCTAATAAACAAAATAATTTTTTAATTTTTTTTTTTGGGTATGAGAATTAATCTGCCTAGATTTTTTGGGCATAACTTTGGAACGGTAAGAGCAAATTCAATATTTATTTTTTTAAATGACTCAGAATTTATCCACATTTTAAACTGAATCATTAGTTTTTTTAACTTTAATAGAAATTTTAAAAGTTACAAAGCATTATTTTTAAAATTTATGCTAAATTTACAGAAAAATGACTTAAAGGGTACTCAAATGAGCAAAAATATTACCGAAACTTATAATATCTGCACAGAGAAGTAAAGTTTGAACAGTTTTCTTTAAAAAAATTGACTTAGTAACAAAGAAAATCGTGCTAGGGCCGAGTAATGCGCAAAATTCAAAAAAAGTCGAGCAACCCCGATTTTTTGGTTAAATTCGATTTTAGCGACCTCTAAACCTCTTCCGAAAAATCTGAAAAAAATCACAAAAATACTTTACCCTATAAGCTTTCAAAAAAAGGTGGGGGAACAAAAAAAATTTTTTTTTGGGACACACTACTATACATCAACTGCACTTTTCTATTATAAGCAAAAGCATAATTGGTTTAAACTACAACAATTTAGAAGTTATGCTGAGAAGTGTTGTTCGTTAAGAACTCTCTTTATAATACAAAGATGTTCTTCGTTAAAACTAAAGATACAACACTCAGGCATAAAATTAAAGGGTCACATGAACAAAATCTTTTTTGTGTTTGTTTTTTTAATTTATTTTTTCATCTACTCGGTCTACAACAACTAAATTAAATAAAAAATAGTTTAAAATGAATATTACATATTGAACTAACATATTTCAAGCGCGTTGGTATACCTCAACTTTGACTTGCTCTAGACCAAAAAGTAATAAAGTTATGAGGCTGAAATTTCAGGGAATTGTTACTTGTATATCTGTTAATATTTCATCCAAATTGGACGACACGCCAAAAACCATCTTTTGCAGCGGTTACTATGGGGCTGTCTCACTGTGCGGCGTCTCCAGGAATTAGGCCAAAAAGGAAAGAGTCACTTAATATAACTCGACGAATATTGAGAGTCAGTAGCTTAATAAGACCAAGTCTATCAACGTATAAGAATAGCACATATGAGTTCTATTCAAGGGGCTTTAATTAAAACATTAGAAATTACTTTTGCACTGAATAAATATAAGTACTATTAATATGAATGTTATAAAAAGAATCCATATAATTGATCTATAGTCAGGTATAGGTCAAACAAAACAAATTCTATGACCCTGCACTGGATAAAAATAAGTTCAATGTTAAGATGTGTTTACTTTGATAACCATTAATGAAACGTAATCTCGAAAATTAAGTTTATGGTCGAATAGCAAGGTTCTTAATATTATCGTCCTTTTCAAGCAGTATACAAGTAATGTATTGCCTAAAATTCATTTTGTTTATTAGGCAGAATATTATATACTTTCATTTCTTAATATTCAACTCCTTAAGTTTATTTGACACAAATAAAGTAATGCATGCTCATTAGTAGCCGTGGTCTAGTGGTTAGTGTGTTGGCGCACTAAGACATTAGCCTAGGGTTCAAGATCCAGCTCTGACAACTTGAAAAAAAAAAGAAAGATGAAAATATAATTTCTTTCGGCGACTAACTCTCAGCAGTCTTCTGGCAAAAGCTCTGAGAGTAACTGAATGCCAAATATGATGTTTAGGATGAAATTTGCTAGCGCACAAAAATTATTGAAATTGAAGATCCACATTTTAAAAAAATGACAAAGCAGATGGAAGTAGAAGGCGAAGTATAGGAAACTGAAGACTATGATGAACTACCATTTTTGAAGAATTACGAGGATTTAGATGATAATTATGATGATAAATAATGGCGAAGGATTATATATGTCTACTGACCTTTTTGATTAAAACTCAAATTAAAAAATGTTTTAAATGTACTCAATAAATAAAACAATAATACTTTTAATTTAAAAAATAGTGACAAACAAAATTTTTAGGGTATAAATTGGTTTTATTTAAGCTATTTCAGATTCCTTTCAGGCAGCCACAAGTTAGAATTGGTCTAAGTAGAGATATATTCTGAACTAGCTGAACCATATAGTTAATGTATCTTAAAAAGTATAATCCTTTGTGCATAAGAAAGCATTAATTGCTTTTATTATTTTTAAGTTAATATGATTACTGACTAATGCTATAAAGCGTATGATTAATATATTTTGTAGTTTAAATTACTCATACGTCAACATGCAAATTTAATCACTTTAATGCATTGCATTTCTTCTTTTTGCTTAATCTTAAAAAATAGTCATCTTCAGACTTTGACATTATTGCCTTTCCCATTTTTTTCAACAACATTGACTTCTCTTTATGACTTTAAGAGTGTATGCAACATTTATCTTGATACTACAAGACCAAATTCGTTTTTACACATTGTAAAATTAGGTTTCAGTCATTTGTTTTTATTTTGTAAATTTTACAACATTTTCAGCAAATTTTTAAAGCTATATATTTTCAGAAACACAATGCTTTTATGTCAGCTTCGTTACACAGCAAGCGAATACTTATAAATTAAACATCTTGCAAATGTAGTTTAAGAGACTTCAGTTTGACTTTATTACTTAACAAAACATTGTCATATTATATCCTTAAGGAAGCATGACATCTGAAAGCATGATTTAATGACTCCTTGAATTGAAAAATAAATAATATTAAAGGAAATATATCCATTTGACCTTTATTTGTAAGTGCGCTATGTTCAGTTGTGTTACATTGCATTTAAGATGACCCATATAATATTCATAAATTAATTCTTATTATTGTTTAATTGTTTCTTTTATTAAAAAAACTATCTTTACAAATATTATTTAAAATGATTACACCCTGGTTGCTTTTGATTGTTGAGTGATTGTTATTAAATAATAAAAATGTTAATTGATGGAAAATACTTCTACCGGAAGGTTATTCTAGAAATTTATCTATTTCTATTTCTTAGCCAAAATTTCTTACAGGCTATATTTACAATGCATATAAATATAAAATAATGACATTAAATTACTTAATTATTTAAAAAATCGATAATCCTTATTCTTAGTGAACTATAGTCAGAAGAGTAATCAATAAGAGAAAAATGATTGTTGAATTCTGAGCACATTCTTCGGAGTGGATCAAAGTTTGCATAATTTGAACGGAAATATTTTAGTTTTAGAGGAAGGTAAAATCTCGTCGGACAGTTTTGATCTATGAATTCTAGTTTGCTAAGTAATACTTCGGAACTAAGTGTACCGCATATCAGATTATTTCTAAATGAAATATTCAAAAAAATTCTTCTGCTTTTAAGAGTTGGAAGTTTAATAAGTGCAAGACGACTTTCATATGCATGTAAAGAGATTTACACTTTTTTAGGTGATTTTCCATTAAATTAATACTGCACCATTGAAAAAAATTATCCATGTCTTTTTGAAGTAAATTGCATAATTCTAAATTGTTCAGATGGAGGAAAAGTTTAACATCTTCAGCGTACATCGGCATATTTGAATATTTAATACAAGTCGGTAAGTCATTAATATATATTAGAAATAATAGAGGGCCTAAATGACTACACAGAAAAAAATACGTAGTAATGGCAAATGATTTTAACCTTGCCGCAAATAGAATTTACATTCGGATCGTTCCCAATAGCAGTTTCTATTTGTCGCAACTACAAAATTGCTGTTACATTAAATACAATTGAGCAAATGCAAAAATAGTTTTAACAAATGCGATTGCCTTTGTCCCAAATACAATTGAGCAAATGAAAACTGTCCTACCAAATACAATTGTCTTTGTCATAAATACAATTCGACAAATGTCAAAATATTTTTAAATTTTTATATTTTATTTACAAACAAAAATAAAATTAAAGATTTTTCAGAAATATATACAGATGTATGTACAATGGATTGGTGACTTAGATTTAATTATATCTAAAATATTAATATAATACATAATGAGGCAATTGAGAGCACAATATAATAATACATACATATATAATATTATATAACATTATAAATAATATAATATACATACATTATAGTACATAATACATAAACTTTATTTATATACAGACTCCGAACGACAGATTTGAGAAGCTTTTTCATCGCAATCAGTTACTCTCCGAGCTTTTGCCATTCCAGTAGTTTTTTGAGTGGTAGTCGCCGAAAGAAATAATTTTTTCATATTTCTTTTTTTCAAGATGTCAGAGTTGAGATTTGAACCCGGCACTATTGTCTTAGTAAGCCAACACACTAAATACTAGACCACGACGAAGATATGCTCCTGTAAAAAACTCACACATATTTGCTTTTTTTCACACGCACGTGTTTTTAATACCGCAAACAAAATTCAAACGAATGAAAGAAAATGCCTAAACAATAAAACAAAACTAACTGCGGATTGCATTTGAAAATACAAGACTACTGTTACCACAACAGCAATCCGTATTTGGCTTAAATAATTTTCTCATGTAATCTCAAATAAGAAAACATTTGATTTTAATAAATTGCTGTTGACATGAATTTTTAAATGCAATTTCATTTAAGTTAACGAAAATTCAATTTGGATCAAATAATTTTGCCCTGGATTTATGTCAACTGCAATTTTGTAGTTGCGACAAATACAGTGTATTCGGCGAAATTCTTTGTGGCAAATAAAATACTATTTAAATCAAATACTTTTTATTTGGGACAAATACAATTTCAAAAAGTATTTGCCATAACAACACTTTTTTTTTTTTCTGTGTACCCTGCGGGACACCGGATGGAACAGAAATATTCCTTGATTTATGATTTCTGAATACAATGCACTGGAATCTATTGATTAGGTAGTTGGATACCCATTTGAGGAAGACTGGAGAAAATCCAATTCTTGTTAATTTATAAAGGAAAAGCTCATGACTAAATTTATCGAATGCTTTGCTGAAGTCAGTAAAATAGAAATAAAGTATGTTTAAGAATATTATACGATGCGTGGGATAATCAACTGGAACAAGTTTTTGTCTTTAATATATGATATGTAGGAATATTGAATTATTTAGAAATAATTTCTTCATTTATACAAAGCACCTCCATGTATGACACATTGTGTGGATATTCTAATAAATTAATAGCTTTTATTAAATTGAGTCCATATTGGCTTGAAAAAATGCATTGTAAAAGGATAAAGAAGAGCAGATCGAGTAAAGTAGTTATTGTCTAGTTTCAAAAACCGAGGGATTTATATTTTTTTTACATTCGACATATGTAACACAGTTCATTCTGAGAATGTCAGGAGCATCCACCTAATTACATACATAGTACATAAATAACACAGTGGTACAATATTGAATGAAATAGAAGAACCTGGAGAGTGATATTATTTTTCTTGTAGGTCTTGCCGAGTTAAAGAAGAATCCCTTAGTGAAGTATGCCGGAAATCTCCAAAATCCGGATTTACGGTTAAAAAAAAAAATTTTTTTACCTTTACGCACTTACAAGACTGTAACTTTGTTGATAATGATTCTTCTTTAACTCAAAAAGACCTACAAGAAAAATAATATCGGGTCCTAAGGTTTTTTGGACTGTCGTACCGTGTGATTAGCCATTATAACCCTGTATCAGGGTTACTGACTAACTTCTAGCAGCAGTCATGTTGTGTGTGTGTGTTGTAAGTACCGGGACCTACAGTTTAAAGTCGACTACAAATGATAAATTTGAGAGCTTTTTAATGGCAATCAATTACTCCCAGAGCTTTTGCCAGAACACTGCTGAGAAAGAAATAATTTTTTCATATTTCTTTTTTTTCAAGATGTCAGAGTTGAGATTTGAATCCGACACTATCATCTTCGTAATCCAATATACTAGCCACAAGACCACCTCAACTACGTAGCATTCACCTACTCAAGATTTATATTATCATAGTCACAGATGACAAGATCACATCATCGCAACTTGTCTGTGATACGGTAGCACTGAGCCTTGCGCATATCAAAATCGATACTGTTACGAGATTATGTCGTCGCAAGAATTAAAGAACGCTGTAACTGATAAAAAATCGAGAATACGTTTTTTGCATAATTTTTATCAGAAAAAAAATACGCGTCGATTGGTCCCGGTCTCAGATTTCTACGATGAAACTAAATTTACTTACGCCGTCTGCGTTTTGAAAAATACGAGTGTCTGTGTTCTATTGTACTTTCATACAGGTTTTTTGGCCCTGGTGAACTTTTAAGGTTTTGTCAGTTACAGCGTTCTTTAATTCCATCGCCAACTTTTTTGTGACTCAAATGAATATGATTGAGAGATCATTGAAAACAGCTAATAAAAAATTGCAGTACTCCCGAATTGAATACCGAACTCGTTGAAAGAAATGCTGTTTTCAACAACTGCTACAACGCGGTCTTTGAGAGATTTAGATATAAACAGTGAAATGGTGATATGACACCAAAAGCAGCAAATCTCCAAATTGGAGCTTTGTGTCAAACTCTATCAAATATCTTTGAAATATTTAGGCTTACAACTATGGTTTCTATAAATCGGAAAACAGACTCAGTTCACAAGTACCTCACAAGCTGATAATTTATAATACTCTCCATAACCTTGGAGAATCAAACAAGAGTAAAAGCCAGATAATACAATCCTCCTTTCTGTGTTTTCGCGCCAAAAAAGAAAGTGTGGTTAGGATTATGATCTTAATAAGATTCACACCATTTGCGGCCACATGACAGAAATTAAATTTAGAAAGTTATTTCATAAAATTTTCTTTTTTATAAGGCCCGTTTTATCAATATTAAAAGTACATAATATATGAAAAATGTATTGCTTTGCATATTTCTTTGGCCATTTCGTCTCTGCTTAAGAGACTCATCAGGAGACTTTTTCCTTTTTTTATATGTACGAGTATATTAAATGTATTTGCCTATATGGCGAAAAATATTTTTTGTTTTTTAATATTAAAAATATATTTCATTGCTTTAGTATGATTTCTTTACATTTATATATAAGAATAATTAATTGTGCAAGAAGAGAAAGCATTTGGTATTTCTAAGCCTTTGCTTTATTTGGATATTAAAATTAAAGGTTTCGTTTAGGAATTTCCCTAAAAGATTGTTTAAATAAATTTTGTTTTGGTTCGATTTTTTGTTTTTTTCTTTTTAATAGGCTAAAACAACATATTAAAGAGATATATTTATTTAATAATTTAAATTAACTTTTTACATTTCAAATACAAATGAATACCCATTCCATCACGAACAACAAAAGGGCACTCTCTCTCTAGCTTTTATTTGTTTATATTTTTAAGGAACAAAACATTATTTCAACACGTATTTCCCATCAATAAACTTTCAATTACTTTATGGTTTTGAGTTTCAAAAGAAAAACTAATTCAAAGCCAAAAAACTGTGTATACAAGTACACATGTAAGAATTTTACGACTATGGCCACAAGAAAAGTCGTACAGCAATAATGAAAACATTAAAATCAATAAACATTTTGACATAATGTGTTACACACCTGTTCTCGTAAAAAATTAGGAGTAGAAAGTACATAAAACTACACAGAAAAAAATAAATCTACTGATGGACAAATTGATCAAACAATCAAATAAATACAATAAATTTGTAATTGAATTATTAATACCTGTGATAAAAACAACAATTCTTTAACAATTTTAAAAATTTAATCAACTTTTTAAGATTTTCAATAATTTCAAAATTGTTTATCGGATGAGTTTAAAATAAACAAACAAAAAATTAAATCGTAATTAAAATCAGTATTTCAGTTTTTTTTTTTTTTTTTTTTTTGAATTAGAATATATTTCTATAAAATTGTAGTTGCAAATTTTCGTCAAATATTTTTCTAAAATTTTTCATGCTTTTGTTTCTTTACTTCCTTTCTTATTAATCCTAAACCATAGTCAACTTTAGTAAATCAATTAGTACTATAAAAATTCCAACAAATTACCAACTGCCACTAAACATACAGGTTTTTTTCACAAAAATTTAAAAATTTTAATTTAATATGAAGCTCACATGGCTGTGGTCAATTTTCATATCATACATGAGTGTCAATTATCATATTACGAGTTGTCAAAAATAGACTTAATATCCAGTTTGTCAAATTAAGGTTTCCCAGATCATCATAATGACAAAGTTTAAGAGGGCAAGGGCAACTACAATGAGATGCCTTCATATTATAACGCAATAGCGATCTAGTAGGCCTAATATTTAAAATGGACGATACCTCACATTCTGTAAAAAACAATTGCCTCTTGTCCGAGATTTGCCTTCCTTTGGAATTAACTGAGAATACGGAATTTTTTAAATTCTTCACTGAAAGTTCTAGGGGTGCAAAAGGGGAAATCTTTGGGGCGGAACTTACCTTAGTTAATTTATGCACCGGTTCATCCTTCTTAAAGCAGCAAAAATTATTAAATACAAAATTTGCGGTTTTTCTAAAATATAATTAAGAAAAAAGGAAAAAAATAGGAGTTCCCCCCCACCACACCAATAAGTCCATCTTCAAGAAACCGCTCCCTGATATTTCCAGTCTATTCCACCAGAAACAAATGATCAGGATTACAGCGCCCCCTCCGGGAAGATAACAGATAACCTACTGATAACACTCACCACTCACACTCAACATCCACCAACGGATAGGGCAATTGCTGTTGATCATTTAAGAGTGAAGGTATAACATTGACCCTTGAGTGGTCAAACTGACAGCAACTTGTTTCCTCAACAAAAAAATAGGCGCTTAATATAAAGTATACATATGTATATCTATAAAAAAAATCTATCTTTCTTCAAAATTCCAATATAATCCACTGCATTAGTAGGGGTTTACCCCTGAAAATTGGTCTTGAAAAAAAAAATAATGCACCGGATAGCGAATTAGTGTCGTTTCAGTGAGAGAACACAAAGCGTTTAATTTACACCTTAACCGGCCAAATGATAGAAAGATAATGCACAATCCAAGTGCCTCTTGGCTGGCAATGCAGTTTTCAACTAGTATGAATAGAGCTTTTGTTAAGAAAAATATTACTCATAAAATATTACATATTGCTAGCAAGTTTTCTAATGAGAACATTGGTTCCAAATTATCTAAGGAGCTTAAAGATTCTTACATTACGATACAATCTTATGGGCCTATTGTGAAACCAATTCTGGAATATGAGTCATAGTAATCAATTTTTACTGAAAGGGTTATAGTGTTTTTATCGGATTCATTAAAACAACTTTCTGAAGCGTTATTACATTTTTATTTAGCCGACTTAGCCTTTAATAATTCACACTCTATGAAACTTGAGAAAGTTTTAGTAAGATAGGAGAAATAATATCTTCATTTAAAACAGAATGAATTAAAGTTTTGTTGAGTTAAAAAGAAAGATGTCTTAATAATTATCTTCAAATCTTTAAAATAATTTCTCTTGTGTTTAGTGTTTCATATTGTTACGAATTGTCCTTTATAATTCGTTTTATTATTCAAGGGTTTGATATTTCTAAACTAAACACCGATACTTTTTCGATTTAAAGCTTTATTTACACTCTGTAATGTTTAAAATACAACTAACTACTGACTGTAAAACTTAATGTGTGGCCCTATTTATAGTTCTAATATTTTGTTCTAGTAATTTCAATTGTTTTTATGTATTAGTTTTTACATAATTGGACAACAACAATTTCATTTTCATTTATTAATTTTATATAATTTTCATATACATTTTAAACCAATATGTATTCGTGTTTGTGTGTTTTATATACATTTTCCCCTACATGTATATTTGTTTTTGTAATGATTTATAATTTATTAAACATATTTGAGAATGTTCCTAATATATTTGTGTTTGTAATAATAACATCAAATCCTACTTTAAAAGACTATAATGATGATTTTGCTTTATAAAATTATGTTTTCGTAACAATATGCTAATATTAATTTCTATCTGGATTTTTTTAATCACTTTGAAATAACCAAAAATCATCTCAAATCCTTTGAAAATTATTTTAGTATGTAATTTCTTGAAAGAAGAAAATAATTTCAGTATGTGATTTCTTGACAAGTATGGGCTATATAGTTGATGTTTGATCTTGAATATGCACAGGACACAAAGAACTCTGATGAGACTACCGTAGCTGGAGTCGAAAACAATTCTTCAGTTTGGCTAGAGTACTATTCCTACACGGACATCATTTCTTCTTTGATTACCAAAAAAAATTCATTGCAGTTAACTTTGATCTAATTAAAGCATTTCTGACGGAACAAAAAATAGTATAGTTCTTTTTTTTTTGTTACACATTTTACACTTACGCTCAGAGGGTTTTACCAAAACAGGTTCGTTAGTCAATAAGAATAGAGATTAAAACAAAATTGATTTTGGTTCTACTTTCACATATTCCAACCACTTCTCTTGATTGAAGATTTAAAAAATTAAGGTTTTTTTTTTTTTTTTTTTTTTTTGCTTCTTTACCTCAATGGTAGTCTACAAGTGATTTAATTTTTAGGTTTTAAACTTCATGTGTGTGAAAATGTTCATTTCTGCTGTAATGGGGTATATCATAGTAGGAAAGAAAACAGTCTAAGCAAAAAACCAAAATAATAAATGAAAACTGAACATGTAATTTTAAATGCCATCAAAATATTGAGGCTTACAAAGGAGAGAGTAAAGAAGGTTACTGTGGTCTTGTAGTTTAAATATATTAAATGACAATAATTCTGATTATTTTTTGATTATTTATAATTGTAATCATTTAGCTGATATCTTGAAAAAAAGAAATATGAAAACAATTATTTCTTTCGGCGAATACCTCTCAGCAGTTTTCTGTCAAATTTCTAACTGATTGCCATGAAAACAGCTTCTCAAATCTGTTGTTTAAAGTCGACTTTATACTGTAAGTCACAGTACTCATGGATAAAAATTAGCATACACAACATGAGTTCTTCGAGAAGCTAGGCCGTGACCCTGACACAGGATTGTAATAGCCAATTATGTATGTATGTAAACAATTAGTAGTCAGAAATTTCTATTTTTAGAATTAGTCATCATTACAATTCTTTTTTAAAAGTAGTATAATTGATTACTAATCGTAATGTAACATCTGGTGTCAATTAAACCTATGATCACAATCCAATTATTAAAACTGAACGTATGATTAATATATAATTTTGTTGTATTTGGTTACACTATTAATATAATGAAGCATACAATTGGGGTTAATAAGACAATTTACGTACTGCGTTGCGTATGCTTATTAAATGCACATATAAAATTTATCATAAAAAATAAAATATAGGGTGTTTTTTATTGAGGTATAGAACTTTAAGTTGGCATAACTTTTTTAACTGGCGGCCATTTTGTCAGCTGTCAAGTGATTAATATTTAGTTTGGTTTGCCATTTCATCATGAACAGGTTGACAAAAGAACAACGCTTGCAAATCGTGCAAATTTATTTCGAAAATAATTGTTCAGTTCGCGAAGTTTACCGCAAGCTCCGTCCATTTTATGGTCGACATAATCGTCCATCAGAGCAATTAATTCGGTTAACCATGGATGGTTTTCGCACTACGTTTACTCTATGTGATAATACGCATCCTCAGAGACGTCGAACAGTGCGCGCAGAAGAAACAATTGCCGCTGTAGAGCAAAGTGTTGAAGAGAACCTGAATGAATCGATTCGCCACCGTGCACAGCAATTGGAGCTTTGTCCATCAACTTTATGGAAGATTTTGCGCAAAGATCTTGGCTTGCGACCTTACAAGATCCAGCTTGTGCAAGAATTAAAGCCGCGGGAACATGCAATGTGTCGTGATTTTGGTGTATGGACCGAAAATGAGATTGATCTCGATGCTGATTTTCATCGCAAAATTTTGTTCAGTGATGAGGCTCATTTTTGGTTGAATGGCTACGTCAACAAGCAAAATTGCCGCATTTGGAGTGAAGAGAATCCACATGAGACCCTTGAGACGCCATTACATCCACAAAAACTGACTGTTTGGTGTGCTCTATGGGCTGGTGGAGTCATTGGGCCATACTTCTTCCGAAATAATGCTGGAGAGTCAGTTACCGTTAATGAAGACCGGTATAGAGCCATGATAACCGACTATTTTGTTCCCGAATTGGATGGCATGAATGCGGATGAGTTGTGGTTCCAACAAGGCGGCGCTACATGCCACACAGCGCACGTCACAATCGATTTATTGAAGGAAACATTCGATGAGCGCATAATTTCGCGGAATGGACCTGTCAATTGGCCACCAAGATCGTGTGATTTGACACCATTGGATTATTTTCTTTGGGGATATGTGAAGTCGCTCGTCTACGCTAACAAACCAGAAACGTTAGGGGACTTGGAAGCCAACATTCGTGGCGTTATTGCCAACATACGGCCCCATATGATCGAAAAAGTGGTTGAAAATTGGACCTGTAGAATTGGCTTTATTCGAGCTAGCCGCGGCGGCCACATGCCCGAAATCATATTTAAGCATTAATGGCATAAAATTATCCTTCCAATAAAGCCAAATTGATGGACATTAAAACGATTTTCTTGTGTTTTATTTCAATTCGAAGTTCTTTACCTCTACAAAAACACCCTATACTAGAATAGAATTAAAGAATTAAATAATATAATAAAGTAAAATAACTTAACATAAGACAAAATAAAGTAGAGTAAACTAAATTAAAATAAATGGAGTTGTATGAATAAAAAAGTAATAATTGGAGTTTTATTTCTATTCCTAGAGAATAATATATGTATATTGACATTGTATGTATGTAATCATAGAAATTCAAACGGTATGCCAGTTTTAATTATGCCAATAGATGAACACGCAATACATATCTAGTTGACCGTGTGAAAATACAGGACTTCTAAATTTCTCGCAAACGTGCGACGACTGAACTCAAGCCTTATTAATAGACATTGCAAAAGCTAAACGTATGGGAAATTGTAATCGTTGAACCACTGAGAAATAGTATGTTTGTTGCATACATTCTACATTGTGCAGTCTCTCTTAAACTTATTGAATTGTGACGAAAAAAAAAACAATTTAAGCAGTAGCGCAATTCAGTATTGTCGCATTGTTTTCAACAGTAAACAACAGAATTTTCGATATTGCTATTCATTATCTTTTGTTTACGATAGTCTTAATATCTATTGTCGTCAACTAAAGACAAAAATTTTTATACTATTTATTCAGTTGGAAAATCGTAAATTTTTTTAATTGAAATTTTGTAGAGAGATGTGCCTACGCTATTAACTGGTTTGTTTGAGAACCATTTTTGTGTGTTTGTATATCCAAAGAAACTAGAGGTTTGTAGCTTTGCTAACTTTCTACCCAAAAACTGACTGATTTTATACAGTGCTGCCAGATTATTACAATTTAAACATAAAGAAAACTACAGTTGTAGACTGTCGATAAAACGTACTTAGTGAATCACATAATCGTTACTGCAAACAATAAAAACTGTCAACTTCTCTTGCGAATATCGTATTGTTAAAAGTTACTGAATCCCGGTACAGGCCTATTTATTTTAGTCACAAAAGCGACTACATTATGGCGCCTCTAAAGATTAAATAAAAATTTCGAAAATTATCTAAATAAAGCTAAGGACCAGGCATACATTCTTAAACTATATTTCTTAGAGTAATAATACTGACAAATAATAATTAATAAACAAAAATTTTATACTGACAAATGTAAAAATCAATATATCTTTTATTAGAAAAGAAATTCATAAGACAGCGTGGAGCGAAGGCAATAGTTCGTTATTTCAAGAGACGTAGAGACAATAATGTATTATTTGCATTCTATTACAATTGTTTACGAGTTGTGTCGAAAATTTCTCAAGAAAAATATTCTTAGTGCATACATACAAACATTTTTTACGGAATGCCAGAAAAATATAACATAACTGCCCCGGAGATAAATCGCTTCAAATACAAATTTTTGTTTTTTTGTTTTTTTTTTGCATAAAAATTTTCTTCACAAAATCATTTCCTTGATGACTACGAATATATATGAAAAATAAGAATAATAAATTGATCTAAATTAGTAAGTATTTATTTTTGTGTGTCTCTTTATTTGTTTTTCATAAAGAAAAAGTTAAAAATAAGCTTTAGTATTAAAAAAATATAGGATTTAGGATCGTATGTTTGTTGTATTACCAATTAGTCGTTTTGGCAATAAATTGGATAAAACTTTGTTTTTTTTTTATTTTTATTTTTTTTTTTTTTGTTTTACAAAAATGCTATAAATTGTGGTAAAAATATTGGTTTTGTATATTTTTAGTTTAGGTTTTATTGAAATGATTCAATCTTCTCAAAACATTAAAAACGGATTTTATTCCGTTTCAAAGAATAAAGCAATAAATTTTATTTAAAATATTATTATTTCCTCATTTTTTGCTTTAATAATATCTTTAATATCTGAACTTAAATCATAACCTTCCTGCATTTTCTGTTTCTTAAAACAACATGTCAAATTAACCAAGTGAAGGCTTAAATATATACATATTTTGTATATTTGCATACCATAAATATTTTATTTAAAGAGAATTTAAAATAAAATGTGGTAGAATTTTTTTATTACGAAAATATTATAAAACAAATTATTAATTAAATATTTCATATCAATACTACAGGAACCTATCTAATACATACAAAGATACATAAAGGTTAGTATCAAAACCTTGATTTATGCACAAGTGAACACTGGTAACTCTTGAAAGCAAAACAAATTAAAACTTTAATAAATCATTTTAATATGAATATAGTATATATGTAAATCAAATTATTTTCGACAAAACTTGAATTTCTCTTGAGATATTATAATAACATTATATTTTAAAACAATTTAGGTGAAGAAATCTAATATGTCATTAAAATTAAATCTACTTTGATTAGCAGCTGTATTTTAAGATATTATACTTATATTTAACATGTTGATACATTTCAGCATTAAAGTACTAAAGATAAAGAGAGAGAGAGAGAGAAATCTTTAATAATGACAAATTTATATTGGAGCATCAGAATGTTTTGTATTTTCAATATACTGGTATTGACAAACAACATAGTTTGTTGGATGCTTAAGTAAAAGTTAATATGTAAAGATTTAATGTCAACGTATTTGGCAGTAAGGATGTGTGTTTCAAGAGTGAAATTTGGACAGGTTTTTATGTATATTAAAAACTATAGATATAAAATTTTTAAAAAAATCTATCGTATATACAATACTATATATACTATAACTACTATTAGTCTTAGCATCTAATACTCATAGTTTAGGGTCGAACCTAAATACAATATATAAAAACACGGTTCTCTTTTAAGTCCTTTAATAATTCTAAATTGTTATTTTTGTTTTATTTGTCTTGAAGTTTGGTTTTTATATGTTTTTTGGTTTTATAAAATTTTATTTGTATTTTGTTTCTAATGTCCTCTACTTTATTTTAAAACCATTTATTCCATTTATTGCTCTACTTCTACAGACCGGCTGCCTTTTTACAAATTATTAATGTAAAGAAATAGCTAGAATCTGGAATGAAAAGTGGTCAAAAGAAAAAGTGTGGACCATTTTAGCGTGCAAATTGTGATACATTTCTTTTAAATTTTTGCAAAGTTGTATAGTGGTTAGAATGCTCACACAAAAATTCAAACGGCCCAAGTTCGCATCTCAGTCAAGATGAAAAATGGAAAAGTTAGTTTGCGGATTTTTCAAAGTTACATACATACATACATAACTGGCCTTTACAACCATGTGTTAGGATTACGGCCTAGCTGCTCGCAGCACTCATGTTGTGTGGGTCAATTTTTATCCATGAGTACCGGGACCTACAGTTTTAATGTCTACTCCGAACGACAGACTGGAGCTTTTGCCAGAAGACTGTTGAGAGGTAGTCGTCGAAAGCAATATTTTTTTCATATTTCTTTTTTTTAAGATGTCAGAGCTGGGTGTAGAACCTGGGGCTCATGTCTTAGTAAGCCAAAACACTAACCACTATACCAAATTAGAATATAAAAATAAGAGGTAGCTTCTAACCCCCCCCCCCCCTACCACCTATCTCCAAGCCCCTACCAATGCTGTGCTGTTTAACCCTGAAAAACGAATGATCAGGAGTATAGCGTTACCTATTAGGAAGTAGCAAGTAACAGCTAAAAACCTACTTAGCGAAGGCATTCATCGCAATCGACATGCAACGATGTGGCAATTGCTGTTGACCATTCAAGGGTGAGGGTATAACACTGCGTTTGAATGATCAATTGACAGCAATTTGTCTCATTCCTACGGTATTAATTAGTATAAGAAAAGAAAATATATGATCTGCTGTCATAATGTAATACTGTCCTTTCCAAAAAAATTCCAAAATATTGCACAGCATTTAGCAGTGGTTCACCACTGAGTATTGGTCTCAATAAAAAAATTTTTCAATGATTTTGCGTGTATACTTTTATCTTGAACTTAAACTTATCTTCAAGCTTTTTATTTAAACTTTAACCTACTTACATTACATATATATTTTATATTTAGCGACTGATAAGTTATTTAATTATGTCTGACCTGATACAATGCCCATGCGTTGTTGTACCAGAAAGTTCTATAATAGAAAAAAAAAACAAGAAAAGTTTTGCAAATAATTCGTCTAATTTTACCTTTGGATTTCTCACTTATGTATGTAGGGTAGTTTGCTGGTTCCTATTCCGCACCAAAACATAGCACATGATCTGGTTTATGGTAGTTCTGGTGGATGCTAAATTTTTAACTGATTCAACTTGCTTTTGGGGACTTCTTCACATAGACTGAAGATTGCTGTCTAAGCTTTACTCCCAGTGAGACTGAAATAATTTTGTTTTCGCATACATATAGGAGTGGTACTTTAAGATTAACATAATTGAACTTCAAAGAGCTGTCTCTCTGCTATAAAGTTAAATATTTAAAAATTATTCCAGATGGAAAACTGAACTTGGTTTATACCACCGTTATTACTGCACTAGTAAAAAATTTTTACTTCTGTCTAGATCTATACGATGGTTGTCAGGGAACTCATTAAATATAGAATGCCATGAAGAAAGATATTGAAAGAGGGCATTAAATGATCACCCAAATAATCCAGAGATTTAAAAATGGAACTAAATTTCATAATAAAATTTTAATTGAATTAAAATTAGACCCAAAAATAAATAAACTAATAATAAACAAAATCATAAGTTTTCGTGGTATTAATTTGTTTTTTTTAAGAAAGAATTATTGATAATTGTATCAATTCCTGGTTCAATATTTATGGTAAGTTTTCATTATGGGTTTGCGAAAATAAGCAACATAAAAACGTCGGCCTTCTTCTTTTGTTTTGTTTTTTTAATTATAATTCAGAAAAACAGAAAATTTTATTTCTATAATTTTTGCCTTTGCTGGGATTGAACCTGGGTCGTATAAGTTTCAGTGGGAGCGCTCTAACAACTATACTGCGACCAATTCGAATGGAATTTTCTTCCACGCATCTTTCTCAAATTTCAATAACTGTTCCTTAGTGGAAGGATTTTATCTTCGAAAGGATGCTTTTACAATTTGCTATAAAATTTCAATAGGATTTAAGTCTAAAAAAGTATATGCGAGCTTAAAACTTTTCCGGCATTATATTCAAACCCACGTTAAGCTCGATTTGATTTGTGTTTCGCGTCGTTATGTTGTTGAAACATAAAACAAAATGGCATTTCCTATTCAGCACAAAATATCATGATGTCGTAGCATTTTTTCTAAATAAAAATCATAAGCCATAGTATAAAAAACATCTCAATTCTATTGTGAGGCGAAACCACTATTTTTAATTTTTTTTTTTTTACATTTCGGAAGAAATTCTGTATTAGAATATCTTCTCGCAGTGAAATTACTTATCTCTGACCTAAAAGAAAACTAATTTTGGTTTTATTCGAACGCAAAATACTTCCACACTTATGTTTAATGGTATGGGGATGTTTTTCATACCATGGAACACGAACTCTATTTTTAAAATTATTGCACGATTATACAATATTAAAACATCTTAAAAGTATAAATATTTAAATGTTATCATAACTTGGGTTAGCATTTTATAACTGTACGTGGTATTGTGGAGAATTGGACTCTAAATGTTTAATAAGAAGCGTAATGTATTCATGCTAATTTTATTTAATTTCACGTTTAAGAAACAATTTATATCAACTTCTGCTTACAGCAAATACTCGTAACCTTTCTTCAAATTACATTTTGTTGTTTTTATTTGTAAAAATTTACATTTTTATGTATTTTATGTACCTTTGTTAATGAAAAAAGGACAATGGGGTATTTTTTTTTTCATTTACTTTCTTCTTGTAAGGCAACTAAAAGATTTCATATTACAATCATAAATCTTCATAAATACAAGCATTATAACACAAAGGATGGTTTTCATCATTAGAATATCATTAAATAATGAAAATGTTTTTGTTATTTTTAAAGTCAACACTTAAAATAAGATGTTTCTTTTATTGTTTTTGCTTAAATTATCTGTCATTAGGGTTTTTGTTAACCCATTTCAACCCGAGATTATTCCTTTATTTAGTTTTTTCTGAAAAAATAAACTTTTTCGGTAATTATTAAAATTCTGGGTTCAAGAATGTGATTAAAAAAAATCAGACTTTCGGTTTTGTGGTGAAAGGTTGTTAGAAAAAGTTTTAAATATACTTGTTTTTTATTTATTTTTTAAATACTTTGCTTTGAATTTAAAAAATACAAAAAATTAATATCACAATTTTTCAAAGCCAGTTAAAATATATACTCGACAGGTATTTCGTGTCAAATATTGGGACTGAAAAGAAAAATAACTTGATTTTGTAAATTTTGCTTCTATTCTATTCTACTAGTTAGTATGTTGGCCTACCAAGACAAGAGCTCCGGGTTCAAGCGCCAGCTCTGACATCTTGAAAAAAAGAAATTTAAAAAAAAAATATTTCTTTCAGCGACTACCTATTACTAGTCTTCTGGCAAAAGTTCTGAAAAATCAACACGTCCTGTATGTATGCAAGTATTTTTTAATATCGGAATTGTTATAAAAATTAAAATTTGCTAAATTTTCGGTAAAGAAGCAATTTGTAAGCCCCAATTATCCTTCACAACACCTAAATGTCGTGTTGTATTGGCTTCGACATATAAAAATAAATGTTGAAAACGATAGCCAAAGTATATAGTACAACGCATATGTGTTGTAAATCAATACCGCCATAACTTTTTAATCAAATTTATTTGTCATCAAGAAGAAATGCTATGGATCAATAAGAGCTTTGGGCTCGATGCATTAAACATATTAGAACTTCCAACATATTGTGAACTCTCAATGAAGTGTACTCTTCAGTTTGAAAGTTTTTTTAACCTACATATTTGATGTCTTTTCTGAAAGACATATCTTCTTTTAAAAATTGGGAAAAAAGCTCCCATAAAACATGAAACTGACTATACATATGACACACTTAATGGCGTCATTGCAATTCATAGGATCAAAAATTCTGACGTTACTAAATAACTAGTAATGATGTCAACTTATAATAAATAAAAATAAAAAAAAAGGATTTAGTCTAGGTGGATATAAAATACCAACTTGCATATCGTCGTAAGAATTAAAGATCGCTGTAACTGACAAAAAAATCGAAAATACGTTTTTTGCATCATTTTTATCAAAAAAAAAAAATACGCGTCGATTAGTCCTGGTCCCAGATTTCTATGATAAAAAGAAATTCACTTACGTCGTCTGTGTTTTAAGAAACACCAGTGTCTTTGTTCTACTTTCATACAGTTTTTTGGCTTTAGTGAAAATTTAATGTTTTGTCAGTTAGAGCGTTCTTTTCTCGCGACGATGTAATAATTACGAACAATATATTGGCGACATATCCTTACAGAAATGGTGGTGAGTGTTTTAGGTTTAATGTTTGATCAACACTCTTATCCGTGCTAGGAAACTGCAATGGAAGTATTAAGTTTTTATTTACTGATAAAAAAAACGATAATTTTTTATTCTCCTTAAGCAAAATATAAATAAAAATTAATGCTCAACAAAATAAAACACATGTGTTTTAAGTCAGTAAATCGTTGAGAAGATAGAATGTTCATCGTCAGACAGAGAATGGTTCTAACTGTTCAATGAAGTCAAAAATCTCTATTTACGAAGTCGCCTCAAACGTGCAAATAAATACACAGAAAAAAAAACGTAGTAATGGCAAATGATTTTAACCTTACCGCAAATAGAATTTACATTCGGATCGTTCCCAATAGCAGTTTGAATTTGTCGCAACTACAAAATTGCTGTTACCTTAAATACAATTGAACAAATGCAAAAATGGTTTTAACAAATGTGATTGTCTTTGTCCCAAATACAATTCGACAAATGCCAAAACTGTCCTACCAAATACAATTGTCTTTGTCCCAAATACAATTCGACAAATGTCAAAAATTTTTTAAATTTTTAGATTTTATTTACAAAGAAAAATAATATTAAAGATTTTTCAGAAATATATACATACGTATGTACAATGAATTGGTGACTTATTTTTAATTATATCTAAAATATTAATATAATACATAGTAAGTCAATTGAGAGCACAATATAATAATACATACATATATAATATTATATAACATATATAAATAATATAATATACACACACTATAGTACATAATACATAAACTTTATTTATATACAGACTCCGAACGACAGATTTGAGAAGCTTTTTCATGGCAATCAGTTACTCTCAGAGCTTTTGCCAGCAGATTTCTTAGTGGTAGTCACCGAAAGAAATCATTTTTTCATAATTCTTTTTGTCAAGATATCAGAGCTGAGGTTTGAACCCGGCACCATCGTCTTAGTAAGCCAACACACTAAATACTAGACCACGGCGAAGATATACTCCTGTAACAAACTCACACATATTTTTTTTTCACACGCACGTGTTTTTAATACCGCAAACAAAATTCAAACGAATGAGAGAAAATGCCTAAACAATAAAACAAAACTAACTGCGGATTGCATTTGAAAATACAAGACTACTGTTACCGCAACAGCAGTCCGTATTTGGCGTAAATAATTTTTCTCATACATACATACATAACTGGCCTTTACAACCCTGTGTCAGGATTACGGCCTAGCTTCTTGCAGCACTCATGTTGTGTGTGTCAATTTTTATCCATGAGAACCGGGACCTACAGTTTAATGTCGACTCCGAACGACAGACTTGAGAAGCTTGTTCATGGCAATTAGTTACTCTCAGAGCTTTTGCCAGAAGACTGCTGAGAGGTAGTCGCCGAAAGAAATATTTTTTCCATATTTCTTTTTTTGAAGATGTCAGAGCCTGGAGTCGAACCCAGGGACCATGTCTTAGTAAGCCAACACACTAACCACTAGACCACGGCGACTACAGTATTTACAGGAGTAAAATTAAGGGAAATCATCAGTGCGATTAAAGGATTGTCAACCAAGAGGTTGTTATTAAAATCACCAATTATGATAACATCATTATATTGAATGGATAGCTCTTCTAAAATAGAAATAAAAGGAAAAATATCAATATTCTTATTAGGGCGATAAACACTAACCAATAGCAACTTTCCCCTATCGGCAGTACAAATATCAAGAAATATGTACTCAATATCAATTTTTCTCATGTAATCTCAAATAAGAAAACGTTTGATTTTAATAAATTGCTGTTGACATGCATTTTTAAATGGCATTACATTTAACTTAAAGAAAATTCAATTTGGATCAAATAATTTTGCTCTTGATTTTGTCAACTTCAATTTTGTAGTTCTTTGTGGCAAATAAAATATCTTTTAAATCAAATACTTTTTATTTGCGACAAATACAATTTCCTCAACTGCAAAAAATATTTGCCATAACAACACTTTTTTTTTTCTGTGTAAAAACAACAATTAAACAATTGCATTTAAATTTATCATTATTCAAAACTAAATAAATAATCTTATCTTGCTTGTTTTGATATTTTTGTGAAGGCTTTTCTTCTAAATAAATAAAAACTTTGTACCGAAGGAAGGTAGACTGTTTGCCTTAAGACACGACTATTATCCGAAAAACGCTTGTCGGTAAATTTCGGTTAATTAAGTGGTTAAACTAATATTAACGTTCATTTTACTCAAAGCGTTTATTTGTTTTTTATTTATTTATATTTTATAATTAATTCTTTTTCTTTTCAAGTAGTAAAAAAAGAATACAGAAATTGTGTTTTATAAGCCGGTAAAATATATCACCCTTTTATGTAAGCAACAGATAATAAATAAAAAATAAAAATTCTATTTCTACAAATTTTCTCCACAAAAACTCTTGTAGCTATGTGTTGGAAATGTAAGTATGTATATATTTAAGTTGGTATTCGAAAAAGTGGGCTTATGTAGGTGGTACTTGTATGTCTCATTTTTAAGGATTACTAAAACATATAAGAATAACCTTTACAATTAATTGATCTTTTGTAAGGCGTTCTTTTCAATTGGTTTCCCATTTTATTACATTTTTGTGTAAATGCCCACACAAGTAGGAGATATATTTTGCTTTAGCTTTTTACCTTTGCTTGTAGGCTTTTGAATAATAACAATAAAAAATAAAAGAACTAAAAAAAAAAAATTGTAGCACACTCCAAGGATTTAGGTTATTGATATTCATATTTAACTTGTAATGTTCATATAATTTTACATGTAATAATAATACATATTTATTATTGTGTACTTCATATATGTACAATGAAAAACGCAAAAGGGCGTATCATTTTAATGAATTCCTTAGGGATGCAGTTAAGCATATAAATTTTTCTATTTGTTTAGTGTAAAAAGCCTAAAAGGTTTTGTTTTAAATATAACAGCAAATTTTCTACAATTAGAAAATTTTTCCTCTTACTTTTTAAATTTTAACGCCTTTATTCGAGGACAGCTTCGGTTTTGAACTCCAGCTTTGACATGCTGAAGAAAAGAAATATGAAGGGCTTTTCCTTTCGCAGATTACCTTACAGCAGTCTTCTGGTAAAAGCTCTGAGATTAACTGATTGCCATAAACAATCTTCTCAAGTTTGTCGTTCGGAGGATAGAAACTAACACACACAATATGGTTAGATTTAATTTTCAAACAACGAAAGAACAGATGTAGTTGGTCTTGAATTTGTAATTAGCAACTAAAGCTTATATTAGGTATGACGCTAGTTTTATAATGACATAAAATTTGCCACTATAATTTTACTTAACTCTCAATTCAAATACAAAAAAATAGTTTTACAATTCTCAAATAAAATTCTTTAAATGCAACACTTAAACTGCACAGAAAAAAAAAAGTGTTGTTATGGCAAATACTTTTTGCAGTTGAGGAAATTGTATTTGTCCCAAATAAAAAGTATTTGATTTAAATGATATTTTATTTGCCACAAATAATTTCGGCGAATACACTGTATTTGTCGCAACTACAAAATTGCAGTTGACATAAATCAAGAGCAAAAGTATTTGATCCAAATTGAATTTTTTTTAAGTTAAATGTAATTGCATTTAAAAATGCATGTCAACAGCAATTTATTAAAATCAAATGTTTTCTTATTTGAGATTACATGGAAAAATTATTTACGCCAAATACGGATTGCTGTTGTGGTAACAGTAGTCTTGTATTTTCAAATGTAATCCGCAGTTAGTTTTGTTTTATTGTTTAGGCATTTTCTCTCATTCGTTTGAATTTTGTTTGCGGTAATAAAAACACGTGTGTGTGAAAAAAAAGCAAATATGTGTGAATTTTTTACAGGAGTATATCTTCGCCGTGGTCTAGTATTTAGTGTGTTGCCTTACTAAGACGATAGTGCCGGGTTCAAATCTCAGCTCTGACATCTTACAAAAAAGGAATATGAAAAAATGGTTTCTTTCGGCGACTACCACTCAAAAATCTGCTGGCAAAAGCTCTGAGAGTAACTGATTGCCATGAAAAAGCTTCTCAAATCTGTCGTTCGGAGTCGCCTTTAAAAAAAAAATATATAAATATAGATTATGTATTATGTACTATAATGTATGTATATTATATTATTTATATATGTTATATTATATATATGTATGTATTATTATATTGTGCTCTTAATTGCCTTACTATGTATTATATTAATCTTTTAGATATAATTAAAACTAAGCTACCAATTCATTGTATGTATGTATTGTATGTATATATTCCTGAAAAGTCTTTAATTTTATTTTTGTTTGTAAATAAAATCTAAAAATTTAAAAAAATTTTGACATTTGTCGAATTGTATTTGGGGCAAAGACAATTGTATTTGGGGCAAAGACAATTGTATTTGGGGCAAAGTCAATTGTATTTGGGGCAAAGTCAATTGTATTTGGGGCAAAGACAATTGTATTTGGCGCAAAGATTATTGTATTTGGGGCAAAGACAATTGTATTTGGTAGGACAGTTTTTGCATTTGGGACAAAGACAATCGCATTTGTTAAAACAATTTTTGCATTTGCTCAATTGTATTTAATGTAACAGCAATTTTGTAGTTGCGACAAATACAAACTGCTATTGGGAACGATCCGAATGTAAATTCTATTTGCGGTAAGGTTAAAATCATTTGCCATTACTACGTTTTTTTTTCTGTGTGCATAAGCTTTTCAAGCTGTTGCCAAGCATACATATATTAAGGCTTAGTGTTGGGAAAATTTTTAACTTACTTGTATCATATTACAGTCGAATCTTTATTCATTTTAGAATTTTTTCTTAAACACCACATTGATTATATTTAAACTTCTTAAAGTATTCGTATAGATTTAAAACAGATTTTGTTATAATGTTCTGATTTCAGTAATGTTTAAACCCCCTTTATTTTTCTTAATATAGCTGAAGGTGCTTTAAATTTATTTTAAGTTTGTTTATTCAATGTTTTTCGTTCTCTTTAAGCATTTAAATGAAATTAAAGCATGAAAATAAAATTCATTATTTAGGTTGTAAATTTTTATGGTTATAATCTATGCAACATTTAAAATTTCCAAACGTTTTCCTCCTGCACTTGCTTTTAATAGTCCTTCTCATATTTAATGGTTTACTAAAAAAGAAAATAAAATAATAATACTTTAAAGGAAAAAAGTTATGATAAATAAAAGTATATATAGTAAATTTAAATTTTGCATTTTATTTAAAATAAGCAAATTCATTTACACTTGCCAAATGACCTCATTTTTATAAATTTTTTCAAAGTTTTTGCTGTCTTATTAAAATATTATTATTATTATCCAATTTAGATGCAGAACAATTGCAAGACACTGCGATCTATAGAAAGAAACTTTAGCGATAGATATGTCCCTTAACGAGACCAATATGCCTAGATATTTTAAACCTACCTGTTTCTGATGTCTGTGAGCAAAGTTCATAAATATCTACATTTGTGATAACTATTCTCTTCAAATGCGCTCTCACACTACAATGAGTTGTAAGAAAATTCGATAGGACTTGAGAGTCTCACCATCTTTATTGCAAGCCACCAAATTTACACCCAATTTGTGGGTGAATCATAGCCTTAGCGTGCCTGAAATCCACTTGAGCGTTCTTTTATTAAATTGAGAATAGTAGAAAGTAGTACTGCACAGCAACAATATAAGGTGTCGCATATTCCTTCCTAGCCAATACAACGAGTTCTTAGTTCCTATACAGTTTCCAGGTACCCAAAACAATTAAATCCTCTTTCCAAGCTATAAACTTGGCAACATGTCGTAAGAACATCTGATAAGTTTAGATGTTATACGAAGAGGATTAATTAATTAACATACACTTGAACACAATAACCAGGTTAATCTTTTATTGACAGTCCTTCTTGAGAGCATTAATTTGACACATCTCTCTGAGCATTAGTCATAAGGTAATACAATGTACTCTCAAATTTCTCATGGGCCGACAAAACAAGCTCATCAGTACAACCATTTACGCTGACAAGTTTAGGAGCCAAATGGATAAGCAATTCGTCAACTACAACCGTCCATAGCAATGGAGAAAATAACCCAACTCCAGGGCTTTTCTGCTCATTTCGGTTCCATAGGAAAAAGCAGTCTCGATATCCAAGAGCGCGCAAAGGGAACTATTTTGTCTGAAAAAGACTTTTGAATACTTTACATTTGCGATTTGGCTCTGGTGCAAAAGACTTTCCTCATGACACGTCTCATTTACATACATGAACATCGTTTAGCCACTCCACTGTTTCCTCTCGCCAAGCTAGTGGTATATAAACAAATCCAAAGCTGGCATTAAAATTGATCAAAACTTTTGACAGTGCTATGTCAGAATGCCATCAAAGCACTCTACGTACAACAGTATGGTCACTTTGTAGCGTACTAACTTGCAAAGATGATTTAATTGTCGACTGTAGTTGTATCTGTAAACCTGGCAGCCAGTCAATATCTTTGATCACATTTTCTCCTAAGAAGGTCTTATTTATTTCTTAGAGACTATTGGTCTATCATTAAACCCAGCAATGCCAACCAATCAAATCTAATATGCAGATAATAGGATATGGTTAATTCATCAGACATCATCTTCATTAATAAATCTGCGGCTAGAAATGCCCGAGGCTCCTCTAGCCTTGTGCAGATTTGTCTGGATCACTAAATAAGTAACTTCCATGGCTTGCGCTTATTAGAAAGCGCCGCAACTTCCTTCCAAACCTGGCACACATATTCAGCAAGCTTTTTTGCTCTAGATTGATTTGAGTAGCGTGGAAAATTTTTTATACTCATTTTCTCCGTAGCCTTTGGTGAACTCTTCCTTGTCTAAATGACTGCATTCTTTAAATAGCTTTGTCTTTCAGAATTTCATCAAGCACATTTAGCGGATATCTTTGGGGTAACATTTAACACTACTTGCTTGATCGTCACTTCATAATATAAACATGTGGACAACTCCAAATCTGTAGAACACGTTTCTCTCAATGAAACGAAGCCGATTGCAAGCAGATGAGATAGACGAGCCCCTTTCCTCAATTATATGCAACACTCGCCAAGTTAAAGAACTTGTGAAAAATTACATTTTAAAAACAAGAGTGAAATATCAACTAATAAGCACTAAAATCAAAATAAGTAGTTGGTTAAAATACTCGCTGATGAGCGTGATAAACAGCTTAAAAGTTTACATATGAATGTTGACACTAAAGACAGAAAAAAAAACTGGAGAAACAATGTCGATCTTATTTTTCATTGCTTGAAACCGATTTCATTTCGATTTAGAGAATTATAGTAGGTTAACCATTAAAATTTCGTACACAGATATATCATCAATATGACAGATATCGGGAACTAAGTCGATTTTTTTATACCAAATGGAATTTTTTTATACCAAATGTAAATTGATAAGCTAAGAGAAACATAAATTATTAATGCGCATTAATATTAAGAAGAGATAAGGGTTTAGGTACACCCAAATAGTAATAACATTAGTAGGCAATAAAACGTATTAAATGTTATATACATAATATATGAAATGTATTGCTTTGGGGATAAGCATGTCTATATGGCCATTTTCGTCTCTGTTTAAGAGATTCGTCAGGAGACTTTTGCCCAAAGGTGGTAAGCAAAAATACAAATACTTATATTCAAATAGTTATAAACTAAATGCGAATTACATTTAGTATATAAAAACCAAACAAAAGTATTTACAAAGCAATACATTTTTGTTTTTTAAAAATTGAAATTTCATTTTTCCTTTTCACCACAGTCAGCCAACAACTAGTTGGCACAAAAACCTGTACCGAATATTGGAAAAACGAAAATATTTTTATTTAAAAACAAAAAATATTTTTCACCATATAGGCAAATACATTTTATATATATAATATAAATGTCTAAATGGCCATAGAGATATGCTTATCCCCAAAGCAATACATTTCATATATTATGTATATAAAATGTATTTGCCTATATGGCGAAAAATATTTTTTGTTTTTGTATTAAATTTTAAAAATATCTTCTTACTCAAGGAGCTGTAAGGAGAAAATTTCCAAATTATTGATGCATACTTTTTCCTTTTCTGTGCTTAACTCTCTCAAATTTCCATTATGCTAGATTAAATATAGAACCATGTACTGCTGCAAACAAATTTAAAAGTACTGGTTTTTGAATTCAAAAAAGAAAAACAAAACCACATAAAACTCATACCATATAAAAAACAATAGAGCGTAAAACACAAATGAACACCTTTAAGTATGCCTTTTCACTTTCTAAGAAATAACTTTAGTTTTATATATAAACATGCATACTTGCTTAAACATATAAATATTTCGTAGAACCTCTCTGAAAAATAAACAAACAAATCAGTTGAGTAAACAATTCAATCTTACATGTAATAATTACGAATACTAATATGTTACACCTCAGTTCACATGCTTAAACACTTTGTTAAGTACAAAAGAATACAAAAAGAAGAATGAACGAATGAATTCCATGCAGATTGTTTGCAGCATAG
This sequence comes from Metopia argyrocephala, assembly GCA_963576795.1. Classification (NCBI taxonomy): domain Eukaryota; kingdom Metazoa; phylum Arthropoda; class Insecta; order Diptera; family Sarcophagidae; genus Metopia; species Metopia argyrocephala. Next base: position 78,266,145 of record OY756208.1, on the reverse strand, counting down.
AAGTAATTTCTTAGTTTATATGTTATAAGTGCGTAGGTGTCTATACCTGTTTTCTTTTATTTACTTACACATCACATACTATACTTATCACCTAAGTTGATTGGTTGTTCATTGGATATGAAGGACATTTTAGACAAGAACGTTCTTGAATATACTGAGTACAAAATGTCATAGCTAAAGCAAGATAATGACAGCTCTACCCACTAAAGATGGTCAGTCTTGAATAGTAATAAGAACTTTTTTTATGTTAAAGTACAGAGATCGGAATATTTACGTGTCTTTTTTATCGAATAATTTAAAATCTGTGCCGGGGTAAATCTTAAAAATAGAAAGAACATATCCGAAAAGAGAGCATTGTGCGAAAGTCATTAGAAGTAAATTATTTTACGTGAAGTATTAAAAATTGTTTAAATATCGAATAGCCGTATAAGAAGCTAATATTTCTTATTTTTAAAAGGAAACAAAATTAGACGTTTGTTGTTTTGAAATATTTAAAAACAACTTAGAGGTAGAAGTATTTCTTTGGATTAATACTTATTCTACAATTAAAGAGTTGAAAAACAATTTTTTTTTTCTAAGAAAAAACGTTTTTTTGACTGCTTGCAATTACCTGCCATAACATTTAATAACTACTTTATATACTTAATCAGCTAATAATTTCTTTTTTACTTAAAGTAAGTTTAAATCAAATGACCACAAACACTACACCCTCTTTTCCCCTTCCAATAACATAGTTTTCTAGTCCAGCACAATGTACTGCATGAGTAAGGGTCATTCCCTTAGTGAAATTGTTCTTGAACATATTCTTCAAAATGGATCAAAGTTTGCACAGTTTTAATATAAAAAATACATTTTCATTGCAAAGTTTTATCTTAATGATCATCTTGAATTCTATAAGTAAAATTAAAACTGTTAGAAAAATTCTATAATAATTATAAAGAGTGTAGCCTTTATTAATATAAAATGAAATGCAATAGGGCACTGAAGTCATTATCCTGATATTTTGTAATTGTATAGATATAAACAAACCAAAATATAACCACCGTTCGATCTAAAATCAGCTTAAATTTGCTCTTTTCGGTAGGTTGCCTGATGATCCATTAGTTTAAAAAAAAATCTTGCTAATCAGACCTGTCATACCTTGAAGCAGGACAGGCTAAAGCAAATTTAAAACTACCATGCTCTGAGTGGTTTGATGTAATAACCAATAAAGTATTAACTTATCAGCAACTTCATTCTGCTTCAAATGATAATCGGAATTTCGATTGAGTGAATAACAGTTTGAGCTTAAATCACTGACCATTATCACTATTTCAAATGTTATGTATTGTTAGCTTTTTACCATGTTTGTTGTTAAAAAATCTTACTAAAATCTTAGTAAGAATGTTGATCGTCAGTGATTAAAAAACTACAGTTAAAGTGTTAAAAGGCGTGATGTATTTCTGCAACTTTTTAATTTGCCACTGATCAAAAATAAACTGATAATAAACTTGTGCTTCTTGAAAATCAAACAGTCATAGTTATTTGACTAACTTTAAGTTGATTCCGAAGTTAAAGCGAAAGTAATGATAACACAGAAGATAAACATTGATATGGTGGATATAGAAAGTATTTACAAACGGCATGTAATTAATTTTTGACAATTCTTCTAGCAACCGTTGACAATAAATTCAAATCAGGACTATTAAGTGACACACTGGAGGCTTTAATTTTTTTGAAAAGTTACTAAGTAAAGGAAAAAAATGTAATAAATCGAAAACTAATAAGAAATGTTAAATATTCTTAAATATAATATCCTGGCAGGGAGTATTATATTGACTAAATTAAGTGTTTAGGGTCGTACCTAAATTCAATTAGAACACAGTTTACTTTCTGAGTTTTATGTATTTAAAATGTTTTATTTAGGTATTAATTTGGCTGTTATATTTCTGTATGTTTTTAAATATACTTTGTTAATTTTATGTTCTATTTGTCTTATTTGACTTTGTTTTACCGCCGCTTGTTTATATGTTGTCCTCTACTTGATAAACTGACTTTATTTTTACAAAATGAAAGTAAAAAGCGAGAATACAGATGTGTCAGTGATGTCAATAAGACGTTTCTAAACATAAGGAAAATACGAGTTTTATGAAAATCAGCCACGCCCATCGCCCACCGCTCCTACAATCAAAATGAATATTTTCACAAAAAACTCTTCCTACAAAAGCAAAATTCTTAAAATTTAGTATATTTACTACTTAGAAAAATGAAAAGTTGCATACATAGTTTTATTAAAATCTGTCACGCCCATCGCGTGCACTTTGTTTTTTGGTGACAAAAATTCGATTTTTAAAAATTATTTCTTAAAAAGTAAATAATTCCGTTCCAAAGAAGAGTGTTTCACTGTGAGAAATTCATAATTTATTTGATTGAGGGGAATATTTTGTCTTCGAAAAAGTCTATTGAAGTCACTTAAATATTGTTAAACGAAAATTGAGGAAAATTTTCACGCAGTTCAGTAATTTGCATATGTCAGATATTTTAATTGATAACTTTTGAATGCCGTTTTTATTGAAATACAACACTTTCTTTATAATTGGAAGAAAACCTTATTAAGATTGCATAAGTAGTGTCGTAGTTATGAGAGAATTAAAATTGCCCTCTAAGGTTAAAAATTGCAAACCGAATGAGCCCTGATAGTATATACTGTCAATTCTGTGCATTTTTGCACTGTGCAAATAGCAATGAAAACTTTAGTAGTTCCATAATCCTTTTTCACTGATTAATTGAAAATTCTACTCGTAAATAAGTGATAAAAATTATATGAAAACAATTATTAAGCACACATACATACATAACTGGCCTTTACAACCCTGTGTCAGGATTACGGCCTAGCTTCTCGCAGCACTCATGTTGTGTGTGTAAATTTCTATCCATGAGTACCGGGACCTACAGTTTAATGTCGACTCCGAACGACAGACTTGAGAAGCTTGTTCATGGCAATTAATTACTCTCAGAGCTTTTGCCAGAAGATTGCTGAGAGGTAGTCGCCGAAAGAAATATTTTTTTTCATATTTCTGTTTTCAAGATATCGGTGCTGAGATTTGAACCCGGCACTATCGTCTTAGTAAGCCAACACACTAACCACTAGACCACGGCGACTACTATTAAGCACACGTATTACATAAATAAAACAGCAGTAACCACACGCATATTACTTTAGTATGGAAATCGTGATTTTTTTAATTTAAAAGTTGTTCACTTATTACAATGAAATAAAGCTCATGTTAATCGAAACGGTGTTAACTTTTTAGATCAAAACATTTTCAAAAAATATAATGATAACTCCGAGACTACTGAACAGTTTCAAACTAATATTAGCACATCTTTAAGATAATACTGTTGACTAGTTTTAGATATTATTTACTGAATATGACGCATCGTTGTAAAGTTATTCCAATATAAGAAATTGCGTAAATGTTAGACATAACGGTATACAGAAAAAAAACATTAAACTGATAGAAAAAAACCACATCCAGATTTGGATTCAGGGTGTCCAAAAATCCGTAAGCCAACATGTAGTTCCTTATTAGCAGAAACATTGTTTATCACAAGCAATCCCGGGAAAATATGTATCTAGTGAAAATATTGTCAAGTAGTTTACTTTGTTCTCATTAATATTTTTTTGTTCTTTATTTTAAAATTACAAAAACAGTGCCGAAATCATCATTATAATATCCTGAAAGGAATTGAATTTTTCATTATTTTTTCTGCTATTTATTTTAAGTTTAGTTTTAAAATTTATTGCTTGAGAAACATTCTATTTCATTTGTTTCTTTATATTTTTTGCAGAATCTTTATTTTGCATTTATATGTATGTAAAACACACATACCATGTACAATGATGTGCAATAAAATAGATTCACCCTGATCTAACATCTTTAAGGCTGAAAAATCATTAGAAAAACGTGATGAATCCTTTTTTGTATTTATTTTGGTTCAACTATAAAAAACAGGAAACTTCCCAAGATAAAAACTTAAAAAACCATGGGCTATAGTCATAGTCAAAGAAAAAAGTCGGTTTTTTAAAAAAACAGTTGTAAGTTGTAAGTAAGTTAGTAAAATGTTTTTATTTTGATTGTAACTATAGTCAAAATAAAAGTATATTTTAAATCAAACCGGATTTAAATGGGTGCCAACTCAAATGTAGAGTCATCTCCGACTGTAAACATTGTGAAAAAAAATAAGGCAAAAAAAAGTATTTTTTTTTTAAATTGTTAAATTTTTAAATTAAAAAAAGAAAAAAAAAATGGAAAACGTAAGATATATTTAACTCATAAATGGAGAGCACTTTTATGAATGCATGTTTTTTTCAAGTGATATTGGTGATCTTGGTTAATTCTTAGAAATATGTGTTTATGAAAGCTGTTTTAAATGCATTGCCAGAATTTTCTCTGCTACCTGTTTGATATGAAACACTCTTAGCCGTAGCAACATTTAAACTTTCTGATTCTGACACATAATCGGGTCTTGCGTCGAAAACTGTGAAGGTTACTATATGAAATATGAAATATGTTCAATTTTATTTATTTAAAGTTAACTAAATTACAAGATGAATTGCGTTCTTTTGCTATATTGTGTAGTACAGCCAATGTAACTACAATATTTTTTGCCGTATTTAAATTCCTCCGAAATGTTTTAAATATTTATCGGAAATTTTATCCATTTAAGCAATAAATTTTAAGATCAAAAAAGCACATTTGTAGAATTTTAAACGACAAGAAGTATTTTTCTACCATGAAATGTATTTTAACTTTTTTTAAGATAATTATCCTGCAATCTTTTAAATTTTATAAATAAGTATGTATGTTATACATACATATGTATGTATGCATGCAACTATAGAATAATTAGAATTCATTTGTAAGTCGGGATTTTTTTTATTTCAGGGGGCTAATTCTGGCAGTCGTGATCGATATTAAGTACATTCGAATAGAGAATAATTTCGACAACGAACAATTTTCTAATTCTGTTATTCGATACGATACGAATCGAATTTTTGTTTAGTGTTGTAAAACATGCAAAAAAAGTATTTTTACAATACTGACAAATATTCAACAAATAGTAAACAAAAAACATATGTATGTACAATGTACATATATACATACATATATGTAAAAAAATTAAACAAGGAAACAAAAAATTTAAATCAAATAAAAAAAAATAAAGCAAGTTTACAATGAATCCATCATTACTTTTTTACTCATCATCTTCCGATACTGATGAGAATTTAAATATGAATCTTGTTCGGCAAAAATGCGGAGTACCAGTGATCCCTTAAGTCTGCCAAGCAATACGTAAATCTTGATATAAGAATTTTGAATATGTATTATGTATCTCCAAAGTTCCTCATTACAAGAATGTATGTATATAAAACACCACTAAAAATAATAAATTAAACAGAGTATGACACTAAAACCAACACAACAAATATTGGAAAAAAAAAATCTGCGAAAATATTAAAATAAGTTTATGTAGGAACTGAAAATTGATTTAAATTCATATTTTTTTAATTTAAATTCGTATTGATGGACTAGAAGCATTCAATTTTAACGCTATTTGTTCCCAAAGATAGTAAAGTCTTGCCTTTCCTTGCTAAGTATTCGGCAATATGTTCTTTGCCAAGTCCGCAAGTTATGCCATGAAATTTCCTAGAATTTCTTTGTGCATAATTTATTTTTGACCTGAAATATATTTTATAATTTGAAGAAATTAAAAAAAATTTAACTTACATGTTTATTTTTTGTCTTTACTTATGTATGTATATTAATATTATTATTATTATCTGGTTTAGACCCAGCACAAATGCAAGACACTGCGACCCATAAGATCTATTGTGTCTCTTTGAGTCTACTGTTTGTTCAACAGACCAACTGCCTTCCTTACGAACACCAATGTATGTATATAGAAAAACGTTAATTCGAATGGCTTTTTGTTTGCGAGTAAAAACTCGCATGACTGCATTCGAACAACCATTCGTTATCGAATGGCATCATTAGAAATTTCGATACATCTTATTCGATAACGACTCATAGAATCCCAAAAGTAAAAAAACTCGTACATACGAGTAAGAATTCGATCGTAATCGATTGACAGAATTAGCCCCCAGTTTTTGAAATTTATTGCCGGCAACTTACTTTCTAAATATCTACTTTTCTTCTTTGAGAGTAGAGGGGTTCCTAACCGGAGTTAGTAATATTGAAAAAAGAGGATAACCCGCATCTCCTAACAGCACACCCTTATGCTCACTTTTGTTAATTTCAAAATGCTTTTTTAGTTGGCTCTGAGACCATTTTCGAGCGTCGTGTTTTGAGCCCCGAGATCTCGCCACTATATCCCTTCATATGTATATAAATATTTATTTAAAAAATCCCAACAGAATATTTAAAGTAAACTTATCTGAACATTTAAAAAATAAAAGCCATTTCTGTTATGAAAGTAACCGGAAATTTCTTGGCCAACTACCTTGGCCTAACTCTTTATACGCCTATGCTTGCAATCGATGGCACTATTACGTTTGGAAATCACACCAATTGGTGAAATTATCTTTAACATCAACGTGTTTAACATTATTAAGAAACGTTATGAAGTCCGGTAGCAATAGTGCAATTTTTTTATAAATATTTTTTATGACTCTACTAAAAGTTACCCGAGGTGTTTTTTATCGCGTTGGTGTTTTTTATCGCGTTTAAAAGTTAAATCGAAATATTTTGTTTTCTAAAAAAATTTTGACCTCATCAAATAAGCCGATAACCGTTTTATTTATCAATGTCGCTTTTTTGCTGATATCAGCCACTACTGGGCATCTTTGCTTTAAATGGCATTCCTTCCTAAAAACCGCAATATTGTTAAAACTTAGAGGCTTATTTGAATGGGTAAGCCATATGTACGTTGTTCGTCATCCACTAAAGTTATTAAGAAGCGTGTTGTTTCCTTATCAAATCTATACCTGGCAAAAAATTCGCCATCATCTAGCTAAAAGGGCACAAATTTCTTCCTTTAAATTTTGCGCTTTCTTTCATCTCGCAAATTTTCAAAAATAGCAAAGTATCTTATAATTCCATCAGTTGAGCATATTTTTTTTTCGCTTTATAGACGGGTACCACAAAATTATTTAAGATTTTAAAATTATTAATTTATAATTTTAGTTTTTGAGTTTTAAGTTTGATGTTAAAAAATTTCAAAACAACATCAGCATGTTTTAACTTTAAAATATACTTTTACATTTAAAGTATGTTTTAATTTGTCTATGGTTTACAAAAAGTGTACTTTTAACAAAAGTCAACTTTATAAATCCTAAAGTATACATACTTTTTTAATGACTATGACTATAGACCCATATATTCATAAATATTGTTACCAAATTTTATGGTTTAATAACATTTATTTTTTTTTAATTAAACTAAATTATTACTATCAATTACAGTCGATTTACCTCTGTACTTAGTGGAATTACCCTTATTTTTAATAAGGTCCCAATAGCGTATTGGCATTGAGTCCATGATTCGCTAAAACGTTTCGATTGGAAGTTTCTTCCAGGAGTCTTTAAAAAATTCCAACAACTGTTCCTTGATGAAAGGATTGTATCTTCGGAGGGACGTAATAACAACTTGCTATAAAATTTCAAATCTTTCCTCCTTTATTTTCAAACCATACGTTTGCTCGTTTTGGTATGTGTTTCGCGCTGTTATCTTGTTGAAAAATCAATCAAAATGGAATTTGAAATTCAGCACAAAATATCATGATGTCTTTTAAAATATTTGTGTAGCATACGGCATCCATTGTAGCATTTATTCTAAATAAAGATCATATGCCATAGTGTAGTCGCCGTGGTCTAGTGGTTAGTGTGTTGGCTTACTAAGACATCGGCCCTGGGTTCGACTCCAGGCTCCGACATCTTCAAAAAAAGAAATATGAAAAAAAATATTTCTTTCGGCGACTACCTCTCAGCAGTTTTCTGGCAAATGCTCTGAGAGTAACTAATTGCCATGAACAAGCTTCTCAAGTCTGTCGTTCGGAGTCGACATTAAACTGTAGGTCCCGGTACTCATGGATAAAAATTGACACACACAACATGAGTGCTGCGAGAAGCTAGGCCGTAATCCTGACACAGGGTTGTAAAGGCCAGTCATGTATGTATGTATGCCATAGTATAAAAAACATTTTAATACTATTATGTTTCCTTCACCATTTTTTAATATTTATTTCTATATTTTGGAAGGAATTCAATATTAGAGGGTCTTTGTACAATGAAATTATTTCTTCGGGATTTAAGCAAACTAACTAAGTTTCATCCGAACACAAAATACTTCTCCAATTATGCTTAATAGTAAGGATATGTTTTTCATACTATGGTCTATGGTCTAATTTGTTTTAATTAAAAAAACATTAAATTTGGTGAGTCTGTCTTATTGAACAGGCAAAATTTACTTGTTTAACAATATATGCTTTGCTAAATTTTTATCTTGGGAAGTTTTGCATTTTATTTTATCTTCTTTATAATTGAACCAAAATAAAAACCTTTTTTTATTTTTATCAGAAAACGCTTTAATTAGATCAAAGTTAACTGCAATGAATATTTTTTGGTAATTAAAGAAGAAATGATGTCCGTGAAGGAATAGTACACTAGGCAAACTGAACAATTGTTTTCGACTCCAACTACGGTAGTCTCATCAGAGTTCTTTGTGTCCTGTGCATATTCAAGACCAAACATCAACTATTTAACTCACACTTTTCTGGAAATCGCATACTGAGATTATATTCTTTTCATATGTATGTACATACACTTGTATGAGTTAGTCGAAGTAAAGACACACAACAGTTTCTACATTTTCTCCTTTTCTTACCATCATTGCTGTTCTTGTAATTGTCATCTTATTTGGATGAAACAGAATTACAAATTTATTTTGTTTTTGCCCTTTATTCTACCTTATCCACATTAGTCGACAAGTGTACTATTCCTTCACGGACATCATTTCTTCTTTAATTACCAATAAATATTCATTGCAGTTAACTTTGATCTAATTAAAGCGTTTTCTGATAAAAACAAAATTAAATTGATCACACCTCTCCTGAGGCTCGAACCCGAGTCTTCAGCACTTAACAAAAACCTTTTTTTTTGTTTTTTTTTGTTTTTCATTAATCACGTTTTTCTAATCTTTTTTCTACCTTAAAAATGTTAGATCAGGTTGAGTCTATTTTATTGCACACCACTGTATATGTGTATACCTGAATATAAAAAAGATGAATACCTTCAGCTACAAGCATGTTTAGAAATTCAAACTTTCAGAAAATTAGAAAAACTTTAGGGGAAAAAAAGAGACCGGTACATACGCATACACTGGGAAATACATATACTGGCAGACGTGATATGACTTAACCAGAATATGGATGACAGGAAATATCATTTTACTTTCTATTGCAGTAAAGCTAGTTGGTTAAACTTGAAATAACTCAGTGTATGACGTTACTTTCAGTTCTGAAACATGTCACAGATTTTGCATATTTATTAGTTACAACAAGAATAAAACACAAAAAAAAACAAGAAAAATTTATGATACTGTTCTTTTTTTTGGAAAATTGAATTTCTTACCTTTACATGTGTTGGTTTGGAGAATTATAATGCTCATAAAACAACTGGTGAGAAAAAGTGTAACAAAAAAAAAAAAAAAACAAATACAGATATACATATCTATTGTGTCGTAGCAAAAGTACCCATTTTTCCCCTTTTCAGATTGTACTGTTACATCCATGTGAATACGTATTTAAAAGACGTCATTTTAGGTTACATTTTTAATGAAGACAACACGTTCTTGGTTAAGGTAACGTACATACTGAAATATTCTACTTTAAATAAAAAATGAAAAGAAAAACGTTCTCTCACATAATAAAATAATATTCGTTTTGCAATTCTTGGGTTTAAATTAATAAATTAAGTTGGTTCGGTAAGTTGGTTTGAGACGGCTATAAAAAAACTCGCAATCAGATCGAAGTAATTCTTTTTGATTTGATTGTATCATTTAGTCTAAAATTTCAAAATATCACTGTGTATTGCATGAAGAGTATGTTTAAAATTTGACTTTTTTCCGCGTCGTTTAGCCGGCAGCGTTTTGATAAAAATCAGTGCCAATAACACCTTAACTGTAAACACCACGGAATTAAGTTACTTTAGATCTGGGATTTTCCATAAATTCTAATTCTGCAGTATTAACCTTAGTGTAGGTTACACCCGTTTGCCGGTTAAAATTTTTTAACAAGATTGCTGATAAATGCCAAATAGATTGTACATCGTTTGGACGAAACACCATGATTCTCGGGGCCATGTTCAACCGCATTCAAAATATTTTTTTGTTTTTTTTTGTTTGTGTTGTCCCTTTATCCTTTAGGAAAGTAAAAGCTGTATTGTTTGCTTACCTAGTGTCGCATGAAAAAAATCCAAGCAATTATTCCTAGTTTTAATCAGATCACTCAGAGAAAAACCTGTAGAAATCTACCGAAATTGATACCATTTGGTATTGAAATTGAGTTAAGTTTATTTGTGCTTACTTCGTAAACAGCAGGTCGGTATTACTTTATTACTAACCGTTATTGCTTTAAAAACACACTGTTTCCTTCTTGTTACAAATTGTATTTATTTTGATAACGCACTGTTCTAACTTTGATACTGTAACCGCACTTTTTTTAGTTGTTCTTCATTTGATACCATATCGTTCTTGATTTGATGTAATAACAGATGGTTATTAATTTAATAACTAATGGTATTTTTATACAATTTATTAACGACTTAACTACCGGTTATTCTTGATTTATTAACTTCTGATATTTTCTACCGTCTGTTCTTGTTTTGATAAAGCATTAAGCTTGTTTCGATAACGAAAGTTAACGAAATATTGTTCAGGATTCGATCTTAATTTGATACCATTGGCTAACAATTTTAGAACGCTTTTCTCCCTCTGTGTAATACACGCTTTTTCGTTGTATATTTTGTATATATTAACTTACAAACGTCATTTGCAAAAGTCAAAATATTTTCCTTTATTAATTATTTTACTTGATATGCAAAATAGAAAATATTTCAAAAAACTACGAATACTTTTTTTTATAAACCAACAATAATAAAAGAAATACCCCAAAATAAAATATGAAAAAATTTTGACACATTGCAGCAGCAAAGAAGTATAAGAAACTCCTGAATATTCTTACTTTCTTCCAACACACAAAGCTATCTACACCTATGAATATAATAAACATAACAAACTGACAGGATATGCAAATAAGAAAATATCTCTTTTTTGGTAGTCATATTAGTTTTGTGTTTAGATTGTCATTTTTTGCATTAAAAAAAAACAAGCAAGAGAAAATTGAAAACAAAAACTAATGCATAGGTGAGTGACAATAATTCTTAGAAATTTTCAGCATTTTTAGTAACTAATGCTTATATGCATTTTAAAGTTACTTACTTGATTTGAATTATTATTTTTAATAAACATAATATATGAAATGTATTGCTTTGGGGATAAACATGTCTCTATGGCCATTTCGTCTCTGCTTAAGAGACTCGTCAGAGACTTTTTCCCAAAGTTGGTAACCAAAAATACAAATACTTATATTCAAATAGTTATAAACCAAATGCGAATCACATTTAGTATATAAAAACCAAACAAAAGTATTTACAAAGCAATACATTTCTGTTTTTAAAAAATTGAAATTCTATTCTTCCTGTTTGCAACAGTTAGCCAACAATTAGTTGGCACAAAAACCTGTAGCGAATATTGGAAAAACGAAAATATTTTTATTAAAAACAAAAAATATTTTTCGCCATATATTATGTATTTTAAATGTATTTGCCTATATGGCGAAAAATATTTTTTGTTTTTATTATTTTTAATTATAATAAAAGCATTTAAGTATTTTGGAAAAGATATTTCTATAGAATTCTTTTAAATTAAAAGACTTTTAAACAATCTTTAAAGTGTCGAGGTAAAATACTAAATTCTTTAGAACACTTATAATGGCTGGTTAAATGTTAAGGGCCGGTGTTGAATGTGAACCACACCCAAACGTCAAGTTTTTTCTGTATTTCAATTGATATTGCTCAGATTCAATTTAAACTATAGAAAAATACACAAACGAGCAACGCATTAAAGCTTATTACGAAAAAGGGAGTTCAAATCAAAATCCATATCGTGCACTTTGTCATTTTTTCGTTCAATTAAATCGTCCAAATGTGCGTACAATTAAAAAAAATGTTCAAAAAATTGAGTAAATATCTGAAGGAGATGTGAAAACACCAATGCATGCTTGTACAGCTCGTCCTGCATAAAATATTGCTGCTGTTCGCGATGGTGTGACCGAAGAGCCGTCCACTTCAACTCGTCCTCGTGCCAAACAGTTGCACCCCTACGCTAGTCGTTGAAGAACATTATGATGTGGATGATATGTGGTTTCAATAGGTCGGTGCCACTTGCCACACAACTAACGAAACAATGGCTCTTTTGCTCGACATATTCCATGACCGTGCTATCTCACGTGGTGGCGATGTCAATTGGCCGCCCAAGTCATGAAATTTGACACCGTTGGACTTCTTTTTTCGGGTTATTTTAAAGAAAAGGTGTACGTCGAAAAGCCAGCAATAATTCAAGAGCTAAGGAATGAGATAATTCGGCACATTAACGGCATAGAATCTTCTCCGCGTCATCTCAAATTAACCAATTGGATGAAGGTATGGCGGATGAAGTATACGGCGACTATTTGCCCGATATTTTGTGAAGTACATTAAAGATAAAAAGAAATAGTTGTAACATGTAAATTCTGTAAATGAGTAAAATATTTCGAATAAAGTTGTTGTAAAGTGATATTGTGAAAAATTAAAATGATAGATTGAAAAAAAACTTTTAAAGTTTTATTTGACAAAATTTTCATGGATTTGAGATCAGAATACCTTTAGAAACCATATACCAGTGTTATGTGGTTGAAGTGATTTTGAAAAAAAAATTTCGTTTGTTTATTTATTTAGTTTATATAACATTCCCTATTAATTAAAGTAGAATTTTAGGCCACTATACTTTTAGATATATATTTCTTCATATGTGCTTCTTTTGTTTAATCTTAATGGATTACTGTAACACATACATAGTTATTTTTTTATATATTATTTTTACTGATTATTTCAAAAGCACAATCCTCGTTACTATTCTTGTTTTCTTGAACACTTGTATCGCTCTGCATAAATCTTTCAAAGTTTACAAGGAAACTCTATGTCATACATATTCCACTTATGAAAACATGTGAATTGGTTAAAAGAGTTTTAATAAAAAACAGTACTATAGTCGAAAGAATACGAATAGCCATCAAAATGTTTTTTGAACGGCTTGCTATCTAAACAAGGGGCAAAAAAGGTAAAAAAGTTTGAATTTTTTTAAGCATTTTGGCGATTTTGGTTTTGAAAGTGAAATTTTTTTGATTTTATATGTTCACTATCTTTGTTCTTCATGAATAGGGCTACAACTTTGCCTCGGAAAGTAAATCAAAATTCCGAACGATCTGCAAGATATGAGTGTGAGAAAATGATCACTTTTTTGCAAAAATGGCATCGAGGTCCCAAATATTTGGGGGCATCTGCAGAGGTATTGGTTTCTATATTAATAGTAAAAATCTGTTAGCGTTAGTAAAATAATGTGATGTTTTATTGTACAAAGAACAAGATCTGTTACCATTTTTTTTTTCATTCAGAAAATTATATATTTTTTTAAGTTTATTATTTAGTTATATTATTTATCAGATCTTTATTATATTTATGTAGTCGACGTGGTCTAGTGGTTAATGTGTTGGCTTACTAAGACATGGGCCCTGGGTTCGACTCTAGGCTCTGACATCTTCAAAAAAAAAAAAAAGAAATATGAAAAAAAAAATATTTCTTTCTGCAACTCAGCAGTCTTCTGGCAAAAGCTTTTGAGAGTAACTAATTGGCATGAACAAGCTTCTAAAGTCTGTCGTTCGGAGTCGACATTAAACTGTAGGTCCCGGTACTCATGGATAAAAATTGACACACACAACATGAGTGCTGCGAGAAGCTAGGCCGTAATCCTGACACAGGGTTGTAAAGGCCAGTTATGTATGTATGTTATTATATTTATTGTATGATTTTTTAATAATCTTAAGATTCTAATACTGGTATACTTATGAGAACTAACATCCGTTAAAGGCACCCTTACACGATATGTTTTTTACACGTGTTTTTTAAATTTAAAATACATAAGTTTTTTGTTGTGTTTGTCAAAATTAGTCAATTTACATAAGGTTTATAATTTCTACTCACAAACGTATATGGGCAATTTCAAAAATTTTCAACATTTGTTGAAACTGAGTTCAGATGCTTATTATTTCTCCAGTTTTTCGAATTGACCAAAAGGGTCAAAAGGGAATGGTAGGCCACACCAGAAAACTGGGAAATTCAAAATTTTTTCATATTTCATCACTTTTCTACTTTTAGTTTCAAACTTCCGATGCTCACTGATATAAAATAAAGTCACTAGACTTTGTAGACACTTACACTATAAAAGTTATGCCAATACTACTATTTGGGAAAAAGTTGTACAGCGGTTCAGTTTTGAAACCAAAATTTTCCGATTTTTCAATTTTCGCAGTTTTTTCTATAGCGTTTTTGCGCCATTCCAAAAAATTGCATTTCGTCAACAATATTTATTAGATGGTGTAATTTGCTAAAATTTGCGCTATATCACGTCGATGTCAGGCTGCTAGTTGCTGAGAACGATGACCTCAAACTTTTATAGAATTGGCGTAAATTTGTCAAAAATGACAGTTTTTCGCGCCTGACATTGGCAATCATATTTAAAACTGGTTTATGTATTGCGTGATCTAAACTTCTTAATAAATGGCACCTCAACGTCAAGAAGGCGTTAAAATATTTTGAAACGCAAAAAATTTATAAAGAAAATAAAACTTTTGCGAAATTGCATGATTTCGTTTCGCGTTTTTTTTAGTTAATCAGTGGTTTAAAATCAATGTAAAGTATTGGAAATGAAGTGCGGCGGTGAACTAAAGATCATATATAAATACGGTTGAATTCGGTCCATATTTAGCGGGTACAGCGGCATTTTTCTTCAAACACATTTTGCTTTGTGACATCTGCAGTTATGTATAGATTCCACCGCGATTGACACCAAACGAAAGGTTTTTTTAAGCTTGATAGTAAAACCGAATAGGCATTAAAAAATTTTCATGATTTTAAATTTTACAGATCAAAAAAAAAAATCCTAACCTCAAACATAATTCTTATATAATTTTTGTTGTTTTTTAAATTTGCAAGTCAAAACATTGTTTTTCTGTAAATTAGTTATGCGTTATATAAACATATATTATAACAATCGGTGAAACATTCATATTTTGCAAAAATTCGCGTTTTTTAATGTTAAGGAATTTTAATTATAATTGATATTTTTTATGTATTTTATCAGTGCATTGATGAATTTGGACTGCACTGATGAATTTGAAATGAGTTTCATGCATCCATATAACATTTATTAAAATAAACCAATAAATTTAACTTTACATTTTTTTTTAAAGAAATTTTAAATTAAAACCTCCATAACTTTCGCGCCGTTTGCAATAAATGATTAACGCGAACTGTTTTGGTATGCTAAAATATCACCCTTCACTTGGTCAAAGCGTCATTCGTGTCATCCAAAAAAAAAATTGGAAAAAAAAAATATCAAAATGTCGAAAATTTTTGAAATTGCCCATATGTACAATTACATATGTAAATACATAATAATGCCCGTATTCATAAAAAACAAAATTGGTTTATAGAGTGCTTATTTGACATATTTCTATGGAGTAATTGTCAAAAAAGCAATTAATAAAACTGTTTTATTTTTTATGAATACGAGCATAAATTTTTAGGTACACAATTTATAAAAAAAAACTATTTTACAAATAATTCATTGCCGACTAATGTTTGTACAGGCATAGAAATTTAATATCATATGTGTGTACATACGAAATTAGAGCATGCTCTAATTGAAATTTTGTCATAAGACTTTCCTTGTGTTTTTTACACAAGCAATGTTTTAAAAGTCACACACGACATGTAACTGTTTACTCATGTAAAATTTGACAGTAACAGTGTAAAAAACATGTCGTGTAAGGGTGCCTTAAGGAATGTGTACAACACTAGCAGATCTGAACTAGTTCTCGACAGAGCTACGAAAAGTCTCATCAGAGTTAACTGTGTTATATCTACATATTTATATTACTATTAAAAGCACAATCTATTGGAAATATCTTGTGGGAGTTATATTTGAATGTTATTCTCACCAGTTTTTTGAATTGAAAATTTTTCCAATTCAACCATTTGTTGAAATTTTTTAATTAAATTTTTCATATTTTTCTTATTACCTTTTTTACGAATTTTTTAATCAGTAATGAGCTTTGTCCTGCACCAGCAAATTTATAATTATTTTATATTTTTCTAGTTGCATAAAAGAGGAAGTTTTCGTTAGCCCAAAAAAAAGAATGTTTATAAAAGATTGTTTTATTTAAAAACTTGTTCGAAAACACATGTCAAGTAACTACTCCGCAAGAGAATTTTAAAACATAGCAGTCGATATTGCTGACTATCCCTTTAAATAATATGTACTTATATGATGGAAATCAATTTCGATCTAAAATGAAATCGAATGAAGTGTTATTCTGCTATAACTTTCAAGTCCTTTTTGGAGTTCCTCTTTTACTCATTACGTTAATGACTGTTGCCTCCATATCCTTCATTATTATTATATTAATATAATTAAAACAGATAAGTTTTATATGACTTTGAAAACACAAAAGATTTCAATTTCAAACGAAATCATTTTTAATCACATACCTGAATATGTTTTAAAACAATACAGACTTTGTTATTCTTTGAAGCAAAAATTATAATTGCAGAAAATTAATATTTAATAATAGAATTATAATATAAAAATCAAGAATAATAAATTATGTGGATTTAATAAATCTGTTTGTTATAAAAAAACAAATAAGCATCAAGTATCATCCACTATATGTTTAAAAAAATATATATAATATGATTATTTCACTAACGATTGAAAATTTAAATAATATATGTTTGCATACTTGCGCATATGTATTTTAAATAAAAATACATATAGGGAGAGTATAAAGATATAGTAGGAATTTAATATCAATTTCATTTTTTGTTTTTATTGCAAGAAAAGAAAGAAATGTTTATTAAATATATGAATTATATAAAGCAATAAATAATTAAATAAAAAAAAATACTTTTGTTATTAAAATTAAATAAAATAAATAAAATAAAATAATATAAATAAATAAATAACATAAATAAAAATAAACTAAAATAAATAAAAAAAAATTCTTCCATTTCTACAATATCAGGGACCGCAAATAACAGTTATAGCTTAAAAATTAAACAAAAAAAGCATCGTGTTAGAGTCGACAGACTTCATCATTATATACTAAATTAATCGTCTTTGATCGTGAGACCTTCACAGAATCTATATTGATCTTGAAAAAATTATCATTTTAGCTGTTACTTTTTGACGGAAAAACAAAATGTTTGACAAAAACCTTTAAACATGGAGTTTTATTTTTTCATCATAAAATAAAACTCATTTTGTGAATTTTATTTTTCTGTCAGAAAATAACAGTTATTTTATTTTTCGATGGAGTTTTATTTTTTATGTCATAAAATATGACTAAAAATAAAACTTCAATTTTAAAGGTTTCATTTAACATTCTATTTTTCCGTTGAAAAATAACTCTTTCTGCTGACCTTTTCTAGAAAAACGGTCCCTGTACAATATCAATTGTCACTGGAGGAATTGTGCACAAACCGAACCCAGCTACGGTTGTCTCATCAGCTACGACAGTACTTTGCTTTCTGTATATTCAATTTTATTTTATTTTATTTTATTTTATTTTATTTTTTTTTTCATTAATTCATACGATAATTACAGCAGAACAAGATAAACCTGTTTGCGTTGTTATTGATTTGAATTTTATTTGGTAGTTGGTTCCAAAGAGAAATGCTGTAAATGAAAAATTGACTCTGTGACAAGGTTTATCAATATTTAAGTTGAATTAATATTCTCCTACGTCCGGTCCTGCCTCATTTTAAAATCTTGAAAAGGTAATCATAATTGGCCATTACAACCCTGATTTAGATTTATCCATATTGTGAGTGTTATATTTTTATCCATGAGTATCGGTAACTGGGAAAAGGTAATCGTTTTGCAATAAAATAATATTCTATGCAAGAAGACAAGACTCTAAACTAAACTACACTAAACTTTACAAATTAACAAAACTCATTCAATTAACCTGGTATTAGAACCGTGAAATTGATCTACGAAGTTCGATGTCACAGATTATCTGGCTACAGTATTGTAAGCAAATCGGTAACAGGGCAGTTGGAATATATTTCACGCCCATATACGAGTACAGCTAAGAGATAAGTCTTGGCCAGTTGAGAGCGTATATCAAGAGATGTCGAATGTTTAACAGCCCAAAGGTTTCAGATCAATCCACATTCGTGACAATCATCAACTATAAACCCACACATAATACAAGAAACCTGATTGTATACTCACCCAGAATCCAATGACTTCAGCTAGTAAGCACTGAATAATAATTTAGTCCTGTTCATATGTTGCATCTGCTTACTTCTCTTTTTTGTTTATACAAACTAATAACGGCACCATTCTATTTAGAATGACTAGTACTAATGTGTATAACCGGTCTTATCTCAGATTACTTATAAAAAGTAGAAAAGATAACTACCTTCCAGAAAGAGATGGCTATCTGCATACTATTTTAAAATGCCAATCTGCAGTCTAAGATGATCTGCGACTTCATAGAGGTTATGAATAAAATTATTCACCTTTTTTCGCGTACCGCTTTTGTCAATTTTACTAATTTTTTAATTGCTTAAACCTTAGCCTAGAAGGTCATTTAACCTAAAGGATTTCCTTAGGTCGCGCTACACTCAGAAGACTTCAGCTCCAGTACCTTAGTTCTATTTTTAAACCGTATATGTAAAGATAAACGCCCTGGTGGTATATTTGAATATGATCTGATTTATTTTTTTTTTTTTTTTTTTGGTGGGTTTTTCTTTTTATTTTAAAGTTTTAAATTTTAACTCATGTAGTTCTAAAGAAATATATTAAAAACAATTTTTTTCTTCTTTATTTACAACATAAAAACATTTTATAACTACAATTGGTTTTTCTTCTTCCTACCCGGCCGTACAGTTAACACAGAAGCTGGCAATTGACCATTTACCAAAGTCTTACCCGCTTTACTTGCCGCCAATAATCTTCTTTCATGTACTTTACGATGTTTTGTCAAATGATCGGAACGAGCAAAACATTTGTTACAAAAATCACACTTATAAGGTTTTATACCGGAATGAGAGCGTTTATGACGCGCCAATTCATCTGAACGTGAAAAGCGCCACGAACAATTAGACCAATTGCATACATACGGTTTTTCACCCATATGACGTCTAAGATGAGCTTTCAAATGAGCCGGTTTGGCATAAATTTTAGAACAATCACCAAAAGTACAGGGATAGGATTTTTCCAATTGTAAAGAAGGACTATTGGGCGGTGTGGGAAGTAGTCTTAAGTTCTCAGCACTTTCTTTTAAGAAATGAATGCAGTTATCAGTGCATAAAGGTGTTTTCTCAGGTAGAAAATCCACTAATTCAGGTATTTCAATGTAATTGTCTAAGAATTTATACTCCCAATCAGCAAGATCTTGTTTTGTAATGGAAATGTTGGCAAGATCATTATCTTCTGACACATCCATGCCGTTTTGGTTAAGCATATAATCCAAGCTGGCTTGTAATTGCTTTTCATTTATTTTAATTCGGTAATCCAAGTCGTCTTTATAAACAGGGACTGTTGTAGTTTCTGCTGGTTCACACCATATTTCAGAAGATTTATCGTTAATATATTGATAAGAACAGGAATTATAATCCTGTTCAATTTGTTCATTTAAATCACAAAATAATTGTTGAAAACCACCATCAGCAAAAAAATCCATGATGAGTGACTGTTGCGAAGAATGTTTAGCGTATATTAAATGTTTGTTTTAAAGTGAGAAGTATTTATTTGGATTTGTTATGAAAATATTTTATAAAAAATATAGATTTTTTATCAATTTTCCTGGAAATTTATTTTCAAAAAAATTTTTTTTTTTTTTGAAAAAATTTTATTTCTAGTCACTGATGTGTAACACTTTCTATTTAAAAAGTTAAATCTCAACTAAATTTGTTGTTATATGATCTTCTCGTTTAAAAACATTTATCAAATATTTATTAACAAGAATCAAAACAAAACAAAATTATTTATCAATTTCATAGTCAAGTCTG
Source organism: Metopia argyrocephala (assembly GCA_963576795.1). Lineage (NCBI taxonomy): Eukaryota > Metazoa > Arthropoda > Insecta > Diptera > Sarcophagidae > Metopia > Metopia argyrocephala. Next base: position 78,245,690 of record OY756208.1, on the reverse strand, counting down.
AAAGAAATAAAAAAAAAAATAACCAAATCCCAATGTCGATTTTATATATTAAAAATCCATTTCATATAAACATGTGTGATTAAAAGTGTTTGCAATCCTCTCCTGGGATTAATTTTAAAATATTTTGGTATAAGAAAGACACACATCACACTCGCCAATCTACACATCAACGTACACATCAGACTCATCATCATCATTAATTCTCATATTCATTAACAAATTAAAAACGAAAAGAATATGTCCATGCTTATGTATTTATAAATCAGCACTCGCACGTCATTAGTGCTGTGATGTGATAGTGGTGAATGATCATGTTGAGTTTTACTGATTCTCAGCTGGTCTTTATTTATGTTCTGCTGCTGCTGGCCTTTGCTCTGCTGTACTCTACTAGTATAAATGCCAGATGGCGTTTTGTACGATATACCACCAAAGTAGTGGGTACCAATCAGTAACAGGCGCTTTTATTTTTTTTTTTCGTATTTTGTTTGTGGCTGTCGACAAATTAATTGTTAAGTGAGGGTTTAATTTTAAATGGTACTCTAGTGGTTAATTTGTTAATGAGCCATTCAATAAACAAAAAAATAGTGCATTTGGTTGTTGTTTTTTTTTTTTTTAATACGAGTAATGCAAAAACACAAATGACTAGGAAAATCTCTTGAACAGAAATAATGTAAATAAAAAAAAACAGACAAAGATTACAGCCAATAAAATAAACGCACATACATATGTAGGTCAAGTTGGTTATACATATATAAAGATGGGACAATGCAGTCCTTCTAATCAACCATGATTTTTCATAGTAGAAGATGTTATTTTAGAAAACTTTATTGTTTTAGCGCTATCTTTATGAAGGCAAGTAAGCATTGCTGTAGAGTATGTTTCCATCTATTTAAGTGTTGGAAATTTGTCTGATGCGAAATCGACTTAAAAAAAGAAAAGAAAATATATAAAAATATAAATAAATAAGCAGATAGCTAGTCAACAGTCTAGCTAGTGTTGTTTGTTTAAGCTCTGAGTTATAATTTTATATAAATATCTAAAGTCCAGTACTAATTAAGTTTACTTTTAGACATCGGTTCACTTAAAAAAGCATAAGTATGCTACACATTGTATAGTGCATTGGATAGGAAACATATTAAGGGTACTCACAATTAAATCTGTGCAAACTAAAATTAAGCAAATTTGCTGTGAAAATGGCTAAAGGTCGTAAGCGTAATTTCATAATTAATTGAATTTTTTTAAGTTCTTATTTGACCTGGTGTTGCCAGATTTAACGAATTAAAAAAATCTGGCATCTCTTCTTTAAAATGCCAAGACTGTATATTCCTTTAAAAAAAATAAGTGTTTTACAAATAAAAATGTTTAAAACAAGCGAAAAGGAATAAAAAATATTGAGTTTTTAATTATAATGGCATTAACGCAAAAAGAAATCCGTGTTTTGTATAAATACGTGAAATATTGTAAATTCAATTATCGTTTTCGGGTTTTAGCTGTTATCTTCATACTCTTAAAATATATGACTGAAGAAATGTCCAAAGTTTCTAAGCAAAAATACACAGCCAATTTATTTACGATTTTATATGTTTATGTTTTGTTGTTGCTTTGAAAAAAATATGATGTACTTTTACATTCTTCGTATAGTTTGCACAGTTTGCAGTACCTATCGTGAGTACCCTTATTGATTTTCTTGTTGTAACAGAGTCAAATAGTAGATGTATTTTAGTTTCTTTTACTGAAAGGATTGTTAGCAAACTAAAAAAGAAATATTTTTACAGCAATTTAATAACATTATTTTTATATTTAGTGTTTTCTTACACTTTTCCCATAGTTTGTCTTACATTACAGCCATTGTGGCTGACGTAATCTTTTATTTTATTTATTTTTATTTATTCTATTAGTTCATTTCAATGTTTCATACACAAGACCTAAATCCTACATTGCAGTATGAAACTGAACAAATGTATACAAAATATTCAGGAAATAATAACATTAAAAACTTAAAATTAAAACAAGGACTATAATAATAAACAAAAACGATCAATAAAAAAATTTTAATTCAAAATTTTAAATTAAAATTGAAAATCAATTTTGTTTAAAGAAAATATAAAATTGCATGAAATTGACAAAGATTATGATGAAAATATTTTAAAATTATATTTCAGTATATACAATGTAGAGCAATCAAAAATATAACAGAAACAAAAACGAAAATATAAATAAAGCCATATATCGCCGCAAGAATTAAAGAACGCTGCAACTGACAAAAAATCGAAAATACGTTTTTTTTAATCATTTTTATCAGAAAATAAAATGCGCCAATTGGTCCCGGTTAAATATTTCTAAGATGAAAAGATATTCACTTACGCCGTCTGCCTTTTGAAAAATACCAGTGTCTTTTTTCTATTTTCATACACGTTTTTTGGCGTTATCTAATTCTTGCGACGATATATACATATGTATGTATATAAAGAAAGAATGAAGAAAGAAAAACGGATCAATATAACCGCGAATAATGACATATAATATATTTTCTAAATCTATCTATATATCTATTACTAATAACCTGCAGTTCATGAGGAAGTGAATTCCAGAGTCTGACAGCATGAACAAAGATAATCATACCGAGATATACAAGGTCGAAATTCAAAAAGCCTTCTATCCCTTCCAAGCTTCGGAAAGACATAATGCTCATGAAGATGTTGAGGTGTACGTTTTTATACATTTTTATGTAAGAACAGTAACGTACAAAATCTCAAATAACTATCAAAACTCATGTCACCAACGAGCTTATGCTTATGTACGAAGAAACATGATCATATCTATAGATATATATCTAGATATATTGATATCTACGTATACGTAGACCATAAACATAACGCAAAACATTACTAAAAACTATATTAATTTGACTCCTACTTTCACAACTATAGGTAGCAAAAAGTTCGCAACCATACAATTAAACTGGTATAAAATACGATTTAGGAAAGAGAGTTCTTATCCTAATTGGTGTACAGTACTGAGACTGCCAAAGATTTCTTAGCATTGAATATGTCCATCCGCAAACTATAATAATATAGTTTGGCCAAATAAGAGTGTTATTAAAGTATATGCCATTCAAATTGGGTGGTAATCAAGTTTCAGTAACCTCCTTTTTATTATAATACACTTGAACTCTGTGGGATTGATTTACAATCCATTAGCAGTAGCCCACTCATATACACGGTCTAACTCCTGACTTAAAGTCCTTACATAGTTCCCAGCAGTATTTTTGCTGCAAATATTCTTTGTGTTTGAAATTTTATTTTTTCTTTGTATTTGTGAAACGTATTTATCAACGATGGTAAAGTATTGATTTATAGAAGCATCGACGCAATGTCGCATGCATTTCACTGTTCTATCGGTACTACCAAGGGAGGTACTCTTATGAAATAGAAGCCTTAATTTCGGATAATCACACGTACTACTCGTACATGTCTTAGAACACATCCTTTTTTTATTACCGAGTGAATGCATAGATATAATTTGTTCCTCAGCCGTATAGTTCGATTATCGAACAACCTATCCGCGAAAGTTTTTCCTGTCAATTACGATATCAGTAAATTTAAATCAAGTGTCCACAAACACTACTCCCCCTTTCCTCCTTTCCGTATCATAAGTTCTCAAATTGCTTGAGTAGGTGTCATCCCCGAGTACTGGCCTCAATATAAAAGAAATATACAAAAAAGATATGAATGTAGAAAAAAATAAAAAAAGACAGAGGATGATATTTGGTTCTCAAACTTTCGGTAATCCTTTTATATGATTTAGTAGTTTTGAGATCTGATAGCAGTGTACGTTGCTTAGCAAGATTCTATTAATAATAAACATTAGTTTTTATCAATAATCTGTTGTTAGGGACTGCAACAGCAAGCGAATCAGTGGTATTCTGCTGTCGATTACAGATATTTTTATGTCATACTTTATTGTTGGTATTTAAATGCAAATACTCAGTTTTCATTAAAAGTACTCTTTGTTCTATGCTGTAAGTCTGCATTTTTCTTTTCAGTGATTTTTTAAAATTTTTTTAATTATATTTTATCTATTTAGCGCCGGCAATTGACTGTCACCAGACTGATAACAGCAGTGTTCATGTAAAACGTTATTAAATTAAAAAAAAGGAATTAAAAACTAATTTGGTTACTTGTAACCATATGCCGATGTTTTAATTGCATAATATTTATATATAAATTTTTACATTTCTTGTGTACGATAAATACGAACCCAGTTGGAGTAAAAACAAACGAATTCTCAAAATAAAATAAAATTTTAAGATAATTGTCGTTGAAGACAATTAAAACTCAATTAGGTTGCAAACATTCGATTGTAATGGAATTTGAAAACGAGTGGATTTAAAGCGCGGAAAAAATATTGAAAAATTCAAATCAACAAAAATAGTACGAAAATAACATTCTTTGAAGAAGAACTACCCACTGAGAGAGTATTCTTTCTATTTAAAAATTTGTTCCATAAAGATAAAAATGCGAAGCAGAAACCAGAAAAGTAATCTGATAAAATGCATAGAAAATATAATGATTATTAAAATAAAATGAAAAAATACAGATGGAGAATGAAAAAGAATTTTACAAACCCAAACGGAACTAAACAAGAATTTAATGCAAAATAGAAATAGAAGATATGAGAACAAAACACGGAAACAAAAATTGATTGATAGCCCTCAAGGCTTTTTCTCCAATTTGCACACACATATGACCCGGATATTAACAAGCATAAGTTTTCTAGAACAACTTGATTATAAATATTTATCTTTAATTTTTTTTCCTCTGTTTTTGCAATTACTTTTATTTATAATAATTTTTAAATCAAAATTTTAATAATTTCAAATATTGACAACTTTATGGATTAAAAACAGTTCAGTTTGTAAGCAACTGCCTTAGATATTTAAAGCTATTCTGCACAAACAACCATTTAACGCGTCTTATTTGTCTATCTGGGTTGACAATAAAATGCTTAATAAGCCTCACTACCTGCATCAACTACTCCACTGTCATGCTTTTAATTTTTTCTGCTTTTACCAGCCACTTTCCATACAAAAGAAACCATTTTGTTGATTCGCCTTTCAAAACAGTAGAGTAGAGATATGCCAGAAGAAAGGCACACAAATAGCAAAAGTGCAAAAACAAACTAAAATAAACAAAAGGAGAGTATTTAGTAAATGTTGGTTTGTTATACTGGCAGGTAGAAAACTAAACCCTGATAGTCGTGACACAGTTGAAACGTCATTATCACTTTTATAACCAAGACTTCACATTGTGTTGCTTACCTACACAATTCTAAACATCCTACACTTTTAATTGCTAGCCATTAAAGTCTAGTCATAGACATGCATGGCAATTTAGTATTGATGTCAAGAAGCAAATATCAATGTGATTATTTAAAACGCACGTATAGCATGTCTACATTAATTCACATTGTATAAGAATTTAATCTGCTACGACTTAAAATATATTTTTTTATTAGAAATCTTATAACTTTAAATAATTTAGTACACATACTTAGACAGATTGGTTGGAAATTATTTCAGGTAACAGAAATATAGTGAAGAAAAATAAATCCTTATTATAGCAGGTGAGTGCTGTAAAAGCAGGAAAAAAAAACAAGTTCTACGGGAATAAATAACATTTTTTTAAGACCAATACTCAGGGGTAAACCCCTACTCATGCAGTGCATTGTATTGGAATGTGAAGATGGATGGTAGATAGAGATTTTTTTTATGGATATTTATATATATTCACTGGGATTGAACCTCGGTCGTGTAAGTTTCTGTACATGCGCTCAACCACTATACTATTACCCCCACTCCCCATTTTCCATATTCTGAATAATTGTTTACATAAACTCTAATAATTCAAAATGTATTCGAATATTTTATTTTACAAAATTTTAAATATTTAATGTAACTCTATAAGACTATACAGCATTTTTTGGTATTAGTTTTAAGATTTAGATTTAGAAATTGGAAAAAATTGTTCCATAACTGGACTAAAGGTTTTGTTAATTTCCATTAAATAATAAATAAAAAATTAAATATCATTTTATAATCTGAAAAATTTATGAAAACTTAATAGTGCTTTATTTTGGTTGGTATGTATTGGAATCTATATGGTTTATGCGGTTTTTTGGTTAAAATCCAAAATTTCAGGTGTGTGATAAGTAACAACCAAGCCTCTTAGTTATACTTTATTTTTGTATATCGTGAGAAGCGTAAAGTTTCTTTATTTAGTCCAAAGGACTAAATTGAAAATGCAAATCATCACTTATAAATTATGAGGAGTTACTAAACGTGGTACATCCCATACAAACTAAATAACGGAATGGTTAAAATTTCTGAATTTGGTCTGGATTACTTCATAATTAATGAAAATATTCACTAAACATTGATTTTTGTATATCTTGAGAGTTCATTCCTTATGGAGGACTGAAAACTATTTCAGTTCCACTACTTATTATATATATTCCTTAACGGATTTTGATCCTCATAAAGAATACCAGTTTAAGGATCTAAAGACCGACATAATAATTATAAAATAGATTTACATAATAAAAATCCAATAAGTGATTGTAATTAGGAATTTAGAAAACAAATGTTTAAAATAATGCTTTGTAAAGCTATATTTACACTACCTAAGTTTCTCATCTTTTTATAACAGATTTTAACAGTTAAAACTCAGACGGCAATAATTTTGAAAGTATAAAATATTCTATATTTAACTGAGCTCAGGCAAAAAAAAAAAAATAAATTAGATTTGTAATTAAACTATCGGAGGCTCTCTAAGTGCGCACCTAAAATCTCATTTGAGTTTTATATCAGAAGCGCGCTCAGATAGGCTCAGATAGTTTAATTACAAATTTAATTTAATTTTTATTGTTATTGCCTGAGCTCAGTTAAAAATAGAACATTTTCTATTTTCAAAATTATTGCCGTCTGAGTTGTAACTGTTATAATCTGTTATAATCAGATGAGAACTTAGGTGGTGTAAACGGTCACATTAACCCCTATTTTATGGAAAAATCAATTTTTAATTTCTTATTAATTTAAGTTTGATTCACCAAGTATTTACATATTATTTCTTCTTATAATTTTCTTTCAACCGATTTTTAGAAAATACAGGGTGTTTTTTTTAGTGGTATAGAACTTCAAATGGAAGTAAAACACAAGAAAATCGTTTTAATGTCCATAAATTTGGCTTTGTTGGAAGGATAATTTTATGCCATTAATGTTTAAATATGATTTCGGGCATGTGGCCGCTGCGGCTAGCTCGAATAAATCCAATTCTACAGGTCCAATTTTCAACCACTTTTTCGAGCATATGGGGCCGTATGTTGGCAATAACGCCACGAATGTTGGCTTCCAAGTCCCCTAACGTTTCTGGTTTGTTGGCGTAGAAGAGCGACTTCACATATCCCCAAAGAAAATAATCCAATGGTGTCAAATCACACGATCTTGGTGGCCAATTGACAGGTCCATTCCGCGAAATTATGCGCTCATCGAATGTTTCCTTCAATAAATCGATTGTGACGTGCGCTGTGTGGCATGTAGCGCCGTCTTGTTGGAACCATAACTCATCCACATTAATGCCATCCAATTCGGGAACAAAATAGTCGGTTATCATGGCTCTATACCGGTCTCCATTAACAGTAACTGACTCTCCAGCATTATTTCGGAAGAAGTATGGCCCAATGACTCCACCAGCCCATAGAGCACCCCAAACAGTCAGTTTTTGTGGATGTAATGGCGTCTCAAGGGTCTCATGTGGATTCTCTTCACTCCAAATGCGGCAATTTTGCTTGTTGACGTAGCCATTCAACCAAAAATGAGCCTCATCACTGAACAAAATTTTGCGATGAAAATCAGCATCGAGATCAATCTCATTTTCGGCCCATACACCAAAATCACGACGCATTGCATGGTCTCGCGGCTTTAATTCTTGCACAAGCTGGATCTTGTAAGGTCGCAAGCCAAGATCTTTGCGCAAAATCTTCCATAAAGTTGATGGACAAAGCTCCAATTGCTGTGCACGGTGGCGAAACGATTCATTCGGGTTCTCTTCAACACTTTGCTCTACAGCGGCAATTGTTTCTTCGGTGCGCACTGTTCGACGTCTCTGCGGATGCGTATTATCACATAGAGTAAACGTAGTGCGAAAACGATCCATGATTAACCGAATTAATTGCTCTGATGGACGATTATGTCGACCATAAAATGGACGGAGCTTGCGGTAAACTTCGCGAACTGAATCATTATTTTCGAAATAAATTTGCCCGATTTGCAAGCGTTGTTCTTTTGTCAACCTGTTTATGATGAAATGGCAAACCAAACAAAATATTAATCACTTGACAGCTGACAAAACGGCCGCCAGTTAAAAAAGTGATGCCAACTTAAAGTTCTATACCTCAATAAAAACAACCTATATTTACAATAAAACCATTGTTTTGCATAAAAAATTTTTATAAATTAGTGGTCACGCTTATTTGATGAAATATTTGCCTAATGTGATAACGGCGCCTTAGTGTTTAAAATAAATATTATTCTAAACATTTTTTTTTTCTCTCTTAATCTTCATCGTCGTCTTCATGTCTACTTTATAGTCTAGTGGTAATAATGGCTTTTATTTAAATTTATTCAAATGCATACTATTAAGCACTACTATTCTCTATCTCCCTTTCTTCTTTATTTTTCCACTACTAGGTTGCTGTTTTCGAAAGAATGTGAATCAACACGTTATTAGTATTTATTGCAGTCATGATTCAACAAAATATTTTTAACTTAGACAGAATGAAAAAGCTACTATTAAAATGTCTGTTTAGATGGTTGGCCGGTTGGCAATATCCGTGACACTTTTAAAAATGATTTCGATTTTGTTAATTTTTTTAAGGCTTTCATTGTCATGGTGCTCGTGACATCCATACCAAAGAGGCTTTCTCTCTGTCAACTAAAAAATCTCCACTAGAAGGCAAAAATAAAATTGAAAGATTAAAGTGCCAAATACAATGAAAATGGTTTGATATTTTAAATAGAAACTCTTGGGAAAATAAAATACAAAGTGACTGCTGTAACTACTACTACTAAACACTTTTAATCATAAAATTATTGTACTTATTCAAAAGCAAACCTTACTTCAGGTACTAGGTTTAGCGACTACCTATCATTTATATCATATACGTATTTTACAAAAAGTACAGTAGATTTATAATTTTTATTTTCTTAGTGAACTAAGAAATTAAATGCTAAAATACTGACATTCAGAATAATATCTTTTTTATAATTAATTTTGTTTTTAAGGTGAATTTAAAATAAACAAAAATTAAAATAAAATAAGAGAAATGCTTAAAACAAAGTGAACAAGAAGAGAGTCTCCTTAAGCCTCTTTTTGTTTTTGAGCCGATAAAATTGCATTAATAATTCTTAATAGAAAAGTTTAAATAAAATAAACATTTTACATAAAATATAGTTCTGAATGCGAGTGTTTTCCAAAAATTATTTTAAAATCAATTTGTAAATTAAAAAATTTTAAACAAGTTTTACATTGTCAGCAAGAGTCAGTATTTGAGTTCGACGAACTTGACAAACTTTGTTTGTTTGCAGGTAGCTGTAGGGCCGCCCATAGATGACCGTCCAGTCCATGTCGCATTCTCTGCCAAAAGATCATCGTGCTTGCTGTGTTTTAAGTCGATCAAAAAACAGGGAAAAACACTTTTTCATTGCATGCATTGCAAAAATGCGGTATGCCAGCAATTCTCAAATGCTAGGTACTTCTGCGTTAAATGCCGTATATAAAATTCCTTTGTATACATATTATTAATACAATACTGTTAATAGTTAAGCGACTTAGGAATGAGACAAATTGTTGTGAATTGATCATGCAAAGGCCTTCACCCTTGAATGATCAACAGCAATTGCCTCATAGTTGCATGTTGGTTGTGTGGTGAGTGTCTTCGCTAAGTAGGTTTAGCTGTTATCTGCTACTTCCCAATAGGTGGCGCTTTGCTCCTGATCATTCGTTTTTTTGTTGACATTGGTTAAGGTGGAATAGAGTGGAATGTTGGGGAGCGGTTTGTTTGTAGATGGACTTCTGGGAGGGGAGGAGGAACCTTTTATCTTTTAAATTACAATTTTCAAAAAACCTCAAACTAACTTTTAAATTGCTTACTTTTCCAGTAATTTAAACCTGGGTGGATTGAGTTTTTGCTCACTAAAATTTTATGATTAAAAGAGTTTAATAACCGTGAATGTGATGTTACATTTCCAGCGGTTACTTTGTATTTTATATCTCCAAGCACTTTCTATTTAAAATATCAAACCATTTTCATTGTATTTCGTACTTTCATTTTTTAATTTGATTTTTGCCTTCTAGTGTAGTTTTTTTACTTGACAGATAGAAAGTTTTTTTTGTATAGATGTCACAAGCAGTATGACAAAGAAAGCCTCTAAAAAATATTACAAAATCTAAACCATTTTCCAAAGTGTCACCGATATTCCCAGTCAATTACCCAATCAGCCAACTACCTGTATTTTAATTTATTTAATTTACTGTCAAATTGGTTTGGAATCTTTCCTTTTATGTAATTCGAAACATTGCTGTTTTTTTTTTTCAACCAAAATTCAAATATTTTAGAATTTTTGAACCTGAGTATTTCTAAAAAATTATTAAAAATTTGTTCATTAGCAGTCAAATGCATACACTTTGAACACGATATAATACTGGAGTTTTCTACAAACAATCACATGCAAATTGTTTCAATGACACTTCATAACATTAGTTTTACTCCACGAAAAACGATGAAACGTTTCAGGTTTTCACAAAAAATACAAGCATTTAACAAAATATATTTGCATATAGTAAAAATACTCATATGAACAACGTTTTTCTGCACGAATATATTATTTAAAAGACTATTTTTAATTTCATAGAAATTTTGCTTCTTAACTTGTATTAATAGGAACTAAATAATATATGTATACCCATTAACAGCTGTTTGTACATAAACAGGTTTGCCAAGAGTAAAAATTTTTTTACATACATACATACATAACTGGCCTTTACAACCCTGTGTCAGGATTACGGCCTAGCTTCTCACAGCACTCATGTTGTGTGTCTCAATTTTTATCCATGAGTACCGGGACCTACAGTTTAATGTCGACTCCGAACGATAGACTTGAGAAGCTTGTTCATGGCAATTAGTTACTCTCAGAGCTTTTGCCAGAAGACTGCAGAGAGGTAGTCGCCGAAAGAAATATTTTTTGTATATTTCTTTTTTGGAAGATGTCAGAGACTGGAGTCGAACCCAAGGCCCATGTCTTAGTAAGCCAACACACTAACCACTAGACCAAAGAAGAAGAAAAAAAATTCTTTAAACAAAAAGCATTTAAGTCCTCGAATAGCTTCTACCTTCTCCTGAATTAAATGCACTAGAAAACCTAAAGCAACTAAAAGAATCTCCATTTGAAAGATGGAAAGATATTCCCCAAAATATATTTGTCATTACCTAATCATCTGTCGAGTTAAACGAGTTATTGAATGTAGACGACACCTTTAAATTAAAATTTATATAATAAAGTTGAGCCACTATTTATCCATAAAATAGGAATAGTAAAAAAATCGTAAATATATTCTTATTATGAGTTACTAGTAAACCCGGCAGAACGTTGTTTTGCCATAAAAATATGAGCAATCAATATCTGCGTTACTAATAATTTTAGTAAATGTTTATTCGCCTTTTTCTGTACTTTAGTTTGATAGTTGTAAATAGGGAGAATTATCCTCTGTATCGCCCCCTCTGAGTACTTAAAAAAACGTAAACCATATATGTTCTACGGTACGCAGATATACATATCTAGTTTAAAATTTCATCGACGTCGGTACGTTATTTAGGTGAGGCATAAATTTCCCTTAACATTTAGCTGTATGAAAAACAGATGTTGACCGATTCTCAGATCTACCCGATATGCACACAAAATTTCATGAAAATCGCAACACGAGAATTTCATATATTAGAAGAAGATATGTATATAAAGCTACGGTCACATTAGGCAAATATTTGACGAAAAAAACGTAACCATTATTTTTTTGAAAATATATTATACAAATATTTCTTTTTATGTAAACATTTCTCCAACAATTTTTTAAAAACGATATTCAGCAAAATTATTTTGATATATGTATAATTAATTAAACTTTAAGAAATGAAAAATTAAAAAATAAATATTTTCATAAAATAGTGGTTACGTTTTTTTCGTCAAATATTTACCCAATGTGACCGTAGCTTAAGTTATATACTTTCTCAAAAATATTTTTTTTAACTAGAATTAATATTAAGTACTTATATATATTTTTTTTAAGACAAAGTACTTATTTTATTAATTTCTAAAAAAAATATTTCTTGCTATCGGACATGCTTGCTTACTCTTCTTGTATCTAAAATATTTGCATGTTTACAGATAAATATTACGACTGTGTAATACTTGTTCGACTATTGCTGGAATATGTTGCAACTTAATAATTTAAAATATTCTTAAATGTTTGAATAATTTTATAAATAAATTGCATACCTTTTTGTAGAGAATGTATGTGTTAAAATATAATTGCATAGGAATTATTTCAGTATAAGTTCAAGAGTAATATTAGAATACATATTTAAGCACAAAATTCAAAAAATATTTTCTATAAATTGAAATTAAAATATTTATTTATATGAGTCCGAAATAATTATATACAAAAGACTTTTAATTGTATTATTTAAATTTTCATTTCCAAATAAATGAAGTATGTTTTCTATCGAAATACAATATAACTGGTATGATTTGCGAAGTTCTTTTGAAAAATTAAAACTAATATTTTAAAATAATAATATGTATTAAAAAAATAATCGTATTACTTTTTGAATATTCCGTATTATTTTCGTTTTAATACAATCTCAAATAATACTGCTTATTTTAAATTATTAGCAATCGTAATCATGTACACTTTACAAGAAGATTAGCTAATTATTCAAATTCATTGTTGTACAATAATGTAATAGCTTACTAAATAATCTCATTGATTACTAATTTTTTAAAATTTACTAATTTTAAATGCTTTTACATTTATTTTTAATTATAGTGCGTATATTAAGTTACCAAATTCTACTGACTTTTTTTGTGTCATAATTATTAGAAAAACATTTCCTATGGAAATCAAATAATAAAAATAAAACGAGACAAAACACACATCTAGTTAATAAAAGCCAAAGAATTTTATGGAAGATATTGAGCAAATAAAGGATTTTTCAAAATGAGCGCTACCAAAGTTTTTTAAATGAAACTAAAACGGTTTCGGATATCAATGAAATTCTTTATTCTTGTAAAAGTACGTTCTATTCCATTATGTATGGAACTCGATTTCTTTTGCATATCGACCACAGGCACGTTTGCAGAAGTCCAGATGCTGAACCCAATTTGCAAAGGTTTTCAAGCATAAATAGGCCGATACTGCTGCAATTTCACGTTCGATATTCGTACGAAGTTCATCGATCGTCACTGGCTTGTTGGCATAGACCAAATCAAATCGTCAAATCGCTCGACCGAGGCTGCCAATAGAGTGGACCATTTTGTGAGATAACACGTTCTCCAAACTTGGTTTTCAATAAATTTATTGTATAATTCACTGTGTGGCTTGTGGCCCCGTCCTGTTGAAACCACATGTCCTCCAAGTCCATATCATCCAATTGGGAATAAGAATATTCGGCTATCATTGAACGGTAGCCATTCCCATTTACAGTTACTTGCCGGACTTGATCATCATGGAAGATGACGCCGCCCATAAACCGCACCAAACCGTAAATTTTCGGGATGCACTGACCTGACCAATAACGCATATTTTATTTATTGACAAAGCCATTCAGCTAGGAATGAACCTCATCGCTGAAGACGATTTTTCGATGAAAATCCGAATCCGACGCTTGTGGTCAAGCGGCTTTAGTTCTTGGGTCAATTTGATCTTTTAAGGATGTAGGCCAAGATATTTTCGCAAAATTCGAAACAACGACGTCACACAGATGCCCAACGCTTGAGAACGACGAAAGGCACATTTGGCGGCAGCAATATTCTGAACACTACGGGTACTTCTTGCTCATTGGCACGATGACATTTTGTACTGTGCTTATAGAATCAAATTTTTCTACTAGACGCCCAATTGTTGATCTGCTATGATGATTATGACGGCCATAAATTGGATGTAACGCTCTTAGCGTTGAGGTCACTGACTCCAAATTTCGGTAGTAAATTTTAATAATTTCGACTCGTTGTTGACTCGCATATCTTTTCATCATTATATGGCAAACTTTAATGAAGAGAAATGTCAAAAGAGCGGCGTCGTTTGCTGTCCCTGCCGCTCTACTTTTGTAGCGTCCCATTTGAAAAACATTTTATTACACACAATTTCACACAATAAAAACAAGTACTCTGCGTTTTGTCATACTTCCTTTCATAGACAACGTGGTCTAGTAGTTAGTGTGTTGGCCTACTAAAACAAGACCATCGGGTTCAAACCCCAGCTCTGACTAAAAAGAAAAAAATATGAAAAACCACTTCCTATCATAATTTTTTTAATGACATTAATGATTACTGCTACATACTTTCGACAACACATTTACCATAACATTATTGAATACTTGTACCGATAAATTTCTCTTATGAGCTTATACAATATAAAAAACATTATTATTTTTAACATTATTTTATTGGATTGGGATTAATTGAATTATACATCAATTAAAAAAATACTTCATCCTAAATAAGATGACAATTACAAAAATTCAAAGATAAAGAGAAAAATAGAAAATGGTTGTGACAAGACTTAGAGTAACTCATTACAAGTAATGTAGAGCAAATGATTTCTGTAGAAAAGTATGAGTTAAAAACTTGGTGATTGACATGAATAAACTTATACTATATAGAACAAAAAGAACACTGATGTGACTATTCAGCTGTGCTCGTAAACATATTCTATTCGGCTGGTGTGCAATTTCTTTATGAATGACTTTGTATCCTTTAATTGAGAAATTATTGAAAAAAAAAATTAAGTATTCATACGATGTTAATGGTGGTGATGTTTATATCACCATCACCATGTCAGGCTAAGAACATTTTGTGCTTTAAAATCATTTAATTATAATTAAATTACTATCTTTTTAGTTATAGAAAAAGTTTTTAATTTCATTATGTTGAATACCAAACGCAAAAGCGTGACTTGTATAAATTTTAGTTATTTAAAAAAACTAGTTTCTTTATAATTTTTTAACTAAAACATTTATCATGGATCACGATTGTAGTGTCACATTAACTTCTCTGTGGAAGTTTAGCTTAAAAGAATGAATAGTGCAGTAGTTATTACAAATGCAACAATTTAATTTTAGGTAAATGTGAAAGGTAAATAACCAAGAAAAAAAAACATTTATTTGAAATGTCTACTATAAACCATATTTTTTTTTAAACTTTACATTTTTAAATATATTTTAGGAAAAAAATATGATTTCCCCTATTTTTACTTATTCTTTTTAAAGTGCAATTGGTTTATGGTAATCTGCTGTAGTGTAAGTAACAGTGGCATCAATTTTTACAGCTTCATAACAACACAACAAAGCCCCTTAAATCAAAAACTATTCTTTACCCTTTCTCTCCTCTGCTTTCTCATTTAACAAAATAACTGCTCTTGACAATATGAAGCAATAATATTGAAAATTAGCATGCATTTTCTGAGAAATCAAACTAGAAATCTTATAAAGAAACTAGAAATCTTATAAATCTTATAAAGAAAGAAGAAGTATACATTTTTTGCTTTTATGAAATATTTACAAACGCTGCATAAACAGCAATATCAATGTAAGTATTGTCAAATAGAGCAAATATTCTCTGTAAGTCCCCTATGGTGTCTTAAGCATGTACGAGCTTCTAATTTAAATTTTTTTTAATAAAAAAAGAATACCCAACGTTTTCTTTAAAAATTTATTTAATTTTGCTTTAAAGCACAAAACCTTTTCTTTTCTCACGCATAAGCGTTGTGGCGATCATAAAATTTTATTATCTATGGTTGTGGTTAATGTAAATATTAAAGACGCAGAAGCTCTTGATGATCTGAACTTGAGTATTACTTAGTTGTGATATCCGTTAGAGTGATGATATATTTCGAGTGTCCAAAGTCGCATTCAATTGTGTCGGTTTTCTAAAACGGTGCAAGAAATACTTCACTTCATCTGTTCTTCTCATTATTTGCAAAACCTTCGTACGATCTAGGATGAAATACAACTCTCATGTATAGGCCGATACCTCAAAGTCAATTTTGGGGATTCTCGACCGAGTGCAGGAGACGGCGAAGGTGCTAATCAATGGTGGAAAAATATCCAACTCTCTCGATTCATAGTCGTAATGTGGCGGGCGTTTTACTCTGCTATCGATACTACAACGTTAGGTGCTCAGATGAATTAAGGTCAATATTTCCGGATAATCGCATATTTTTACGTAATACTTGTATCTCTCATAGAGCAAATCATTTTGTGGTTGATTTTCCAGTGAAACACACAACGCACTACAGAGAGCATTCCTTCTTTAGCCGCACAGTTCATTTATGGAACAATTTGGACCTGAGTGCAGGTCTCATATTAAACAAAACAAAAAGCAAAAAAAAAAAAAAAAACAAAAAAAAAAAAACAACAAAAAAAAAACAGCACATTAATATTTACACAGATTGTTTCATAACGTATACTATGTTAAAGCATTTCAAAAAATAAATTAAATGTTTAAAGCTTGGGTTTCATGTGAGACCAAAATTTTCTGCTACCTCTGCCAGCCAATTATTTACTGTTTTTCTGGAAACATTAGGTATCATAATTAGTAAAATTTTTGACTTGTGGATAATGAACAAATACATAAAGCCTCTATTTGGCTGTTAAATGATATCAAAAAAAAAATAGATCAGAAAAAGTAAGAAATTTATATTTTAAGTTCAAATTGCAATCAATTAAGCAAATTATTGATATTTTATTATTATTTCGTAAATGTCATACCATAAGTTTGTGAATATGTATTGTGACACAATTTAAAGATTTTTATAAGAGCAGTTTTTATTTTTTTCTGACTTGGGAATTTCTCGAGTATCATTTAAATAGCAATTTCAAACATTTCTCAATTATGGAAATAAATACAGTAGAGCCCCGACTTGCGTCGTCCCGATTTGCGTCGTTTCAATTTGCGTCGCTTTTTAAAAATTAGAAAAATTCGATTTGCATCGTTGCAATTTCAAGTTGCGTCGTTCCGAGTTGCGTCCTTTTGACCCCGATTTGCGTCGGTTCCATTTGCATCGTTGCAATTTCGATTTGTGTCGCTAAAAACGGTTACATTTTTTACCGCTGCATTGTGGATTACCATTTTTTGCATTTGTAGTGCCTGATTTAGCATCTTTTCTGTCTTTTAGCATTTTTACAACTTCTGGCAACACTGATCATCACCTGTACGTTAAGAAGCTTTCAAATTGCTTGAAATAAGGGGAATTCCCTTTTTCTTTGTTATATATGTGGTGGTTATGTTAAGAATTAAGTGTGTGATTCGCCAAAGTACCTTAAGTACGTAAAAAATGAGTCAAAGTAAAAGAAAAGTAATAAGTTTGGAATTAAAATTAGACGTAATAAAACGTTTTAAATCGGGAGAAAAGGCTGTTAATATAGGAAGAGCTCTTAGACTAGCACCTACAACAGTAAGAACAATTTGCAATAGAGACAGTGATAAAATAAATCAATTAGCTGAAATTGTCACACCACTTCAATCTAAACAAGATACTATAGCAAGAAATCCCTTATTGGTTAAGATGGAGTCCCTTCTTTCAATTTGGATACATGATCAAAATAAGCAAAGAATGTCACTGAGCAAGGACGTAATAAAAAACAAAGCTCTTTCTATTTACTCCGACCTTAAGAAAAATACTGCATCTAGTAGTAACATAAATTCTAATGATTTCGAAGCCAGCAACGGTTGGTTTAACAGCTTTAAAACACGGATAAATTTACATAATGTGGCATTAAAAGGAGAATCAGCCAGTGCAGATTCAGTAGCTTCAGAAAAGTTTAAGCTTGAGCTAAAAGCCATAATTCAAAAAGGAGGGTATTCCTCTAAGCAAATTTTTAATGCCGACGAAACAGGTCTTTGTTGGAAACGGTTACCATCAAGAACTTACTTGTCAAAAAATGAGAAAGCATGCCCTGGATATAAAGCCGCGAAGGATCGGTTAACACTTCTTTTGGGCGGAAACGCAGAAGGAGATTTTAAATTTAAACCTTTTTTGATATACCAATCAGAAAATCCAAGGGCAATGAAAAGTAAAACAAAAGAGACCTCCCGGTACACTGGCGCTCTAATAAAACGGCTTGGATGACCGCAACCCTGTTTAAAGATTGGTTAGAAATTTGTGCCGTTCCTGAGTTTAAACGCTATTGTTCCTCTCAACAAATTGAGTTCAAAATGCTTTTGTTATCGATAACGCACCAGGACATCCAATTTTTTCAGATGACTTGTCGGAGCATGTAAAAGTTATTTTTATGCCGCCTAACACAACATCACTTATTCAACCTATGGACCAGGGCGTAATTTCAAACTTAAAAATGTACTACTTACGCCGAACTTTCCGTCAACTTCTTGATTCAACAGACAAAAATAATAATCTCTCTATGAAAGACTTCTGGAAAAATAGTGAAAGCTATTGAAAATATACATTTATCTTGGAAAGAAGTTAAGGCATCCTCCATGAAAGGGAGTTGGCGGCAATTATGGCCAGAACATAATAATGGAGACGAAGGTGGTGTCGATGACATTCCAAACGTTAGTATTGAGTTGGCTAATTTAGCTAGAGAAGCAGAATTTGACGGAATGGAGGAAGTTGATATTAATGAATTTTTGCTGTCTCATGATGAGAAGCTTGATAATGAAAATTTATTAGCCATTGATATTTAGCATGTTTTAGATGAATATTTCCAAAGTTATGCAATTAATTTCCCATGCAATGGATATATTTTCTGAAAACGATCCTGACGAAAACCGTAGCACGGGCGTAGCAGCATCCGTTGATCAAGCCATTAGTTGTTACAAAGAAATATATCAACAAAAAAATCTTTAAAAATTCAACAAACTTTAGACATTTTTGTTAAAAAAAAGTAAGACCATCCAATCAAATGGATATAAGTGTTGTTGATTTAGATTTATCATCTGAAGAGAGCTCAATGTAAGCTAAATAAATTACAATTTTTTAATTCATGTACTTTTTATGAATACATATACATATGTATGTATGTAAATGAATTCAATTTTTGTTATGTGTTTTCTTAATTTATTGTTTTGTTATTTTTTATAATAACACGGTGCTACAGTGAAAATATACATGGAAAGTGACCTAGTGTAAGTTGTAGGCCTTATAGAGTAGATCATAAATTAATTTTTATAAGTTCAGAAACACCCTCAAATTTCGGAGTTTGTCCGAAAAAACTATTTTCGGGTAGGTTTGAGTATTTATGAACACGTAACTCAGTTGATTTTAATCCGATTTTCAATTTTTAAACGGTTATAGAAAAAAGAAATATGTGCCTTTTTAAATATGTACACATTTTGGTATATATTCTAAATTTTTGTAGTGTTATTTTTAATTATATCTGATTTTAATTTTAATTTTTCTAAATTTTTTAACTTTGGCGCCATTTTTTTAAATTAGATTGTTTAGAAAGATACCCTTATGTATATATTTCTTTAAAGCAAATTTGGTTCTGAGTTAAACAAGCTTCTAATAAATAAAATCGAGTAAAAAATAAAAAAGTTATTAAGGTTTTTCAAAAGTTAAAAATTTTGCTTTTACAAATATGTATTGAGCAAGATACTACATTTTCTTTATAAATAAATAAATAAAAAATAAATAATTTTGCCACCACTACACCTCAAATTGGGATACATGAAGCAGTTCATGAAACGCCTGGATAGGGAAAGCGATGCCTTCTATAGATGTTCGAAGTTCTATACCTATAAAAAAAAACACTCTATATATACCAAAATGTGTACATATTTAAAAGGCACATATTTCTTTTTTCTAAAACCTTTTAAAAATTGAAAATCGGATTAAAATGAACTGAGTTACATGTTCATAAATACTCGAACCTACCCGAAAATAGTTTTTTCGGAATAACTCCGAAATTTGAGGATGTTTCCGAACTTCTGAAAATTAATTTATGATCTACTCAATAAGGCCTACAACTTACACTAGGTCACTTTCCAAGTATAAAAAAAAGTTGCTCATTTGTAGCACCGTGTAATTATATACATTTGTTGACGTAAATGAAATAAATAAAAAAGTATTCATATTTGGTTTTTATCAAAAATACACAATTTTTTGCTTTGTTTTGAATATTTTCCCCAATAAATTAAATTTCACTGCATTTATATAGAAAAAGGTGATTCGATTTGCGTCGCGTTTCTCCGGTCCACATTAACGACGCAAGTCGGATCTCTAGTGTAATATTTAAAAGAAAGATTATTATTTAAAACAATTCAGCAACTTTTTGTGTTCAAACTTTGTTGCAATCTTAAATAACAATCTTGCTAAGTTCAATACAATACTATTGTTGGATTACTGTTTGTACAACGAAAAAGAGTTTCAAGTAAAATCAATACACTATCCCACTGAGTACAACGACACGTCAAAAACTCAAATAAAATGAAAAAATTTAATAGTGTGAAAACAATTTGTAATGAATTGTCAAAAAATACGGATAGAAATTTGACAGTCGTATGGCTCTCATCATTTTTAGAAATTTTTCTAAACCATTAGATTTTTAATTTTATCAGAGTTGCTTTTTTATACAAATATAAGAAAAAATCAGCTTATTCCTTTTTTTTTATTAAATAACTACTAAAATACAAAGTATAATCAACAATTCAAGTTCTTTCCCTTTAACATAAAATAAATTACAAATATTTGTTGTAAAAAATAGTAAAATATGGCTTATATTATAAAATATTAATAAAACAAATATTGCCGTATCAATATGTCCATCGTTGGAGAAAGAGAAAAACACAAACAGCTGTTGCTTCCACTTTATTTGAAATGTGATAGTGTAAAAGGAAAATGTAATACAAAACATTTTAATTTTGATTTTTTGACAATCAGACCAAACCATTACTAATTTATTACATTTTACCACCCTAATTAATAATGGATTTGTAAATAACCAACAAACTGATGCTATATATACAGATTTTAGTAAGGCTTTTGATAAAGTCAACCATAACCTACTTTGTCAAAGGTTGTATATGCTGGGTTTTTCTCCAAACAGCTTAAATTGGATTCACTCTTATCTGTTGGATAGAAAACAAAATCTTCTTTTTCAAAACTGCATTTCCAAAACCATTAAAGTTCTTTCTGGTGTGCCACAAGGGAGTCATCTTGGACCAATCCTTTTTTCTTTATTTATAAATTATTTACCTTCTGCCTTGGAACATTGCTGTATTTTAATGTTTGCTGATGATGTTAAACTTTTTTATACATACAATAATACCTACCATCACTTACATCTACAACAGGATATCAACATTTTCTACGCGTGGTGCACCGTTAATGGAACTAAATTCTGGCAAATGCAAGCATATGAGATTTTATCGAAACACCTATATCCCAAATACATTTCTTATGAATGGACAATCCTTGGAATTAGTCAACTCTTTCCACGATATGGGAATTATGCTTGACGCCAAACTTTGTTTTATTCCACATATAAATCTGATTGTTAATAAAGCCAGAGGAGTTATTGCCTTCGTTAAGAGATGGAGTAAAGAATTTACAGATCCGTACGTTACTAAAATCCTACACACTTCGCTTGTAAGACCTATACTTGAATATGGTTCTGTTGTCTGGCATCCTGTTTACAATATTCACATCGACCACATCGAATCTATACAGAAACAGTTTCTTCTATTCTGTCTGCGAAATCTACGTTGGAATCCTATATTAAATTTACCGTCTTATCATCATAGATTAGCTCTTATAAAGCTACCTACACTTAAAAGCAGAAGGAACATGTTAAATGTTTTCTTTTTGATTAATATTATTAATGGTGAAGTCTACTCTGAATTCCTTTTGAGTAATATATATTTTAAGGTACCAATTAGGCCTACACGATACTTTCATCCACTTGCTATTAAATACTTTCGTACCAATTATGCTAATGCTGATCCATTAAGAAGAATATGTTTAAACTTTAACGAACTTTATCAATTCATTGATTTCTCCTTAAATTTAAATTCTATCAAACGTAATATAATAGTTTTTCTTAACAGATAAATTTTCTTTATATTTAATTGCAATAGCATTTTTAAATTAATTTAAAATTTCGTACAGTCTGTGTAAAATTAGTTTGTAGACTTTATTAAGAAAATAAATAAATAAATAAAAACCATTAGATTTTGTTTCGACAAAATCCAATGAAAATCTTAAGACTTGTAGAATAGTGTAAAATCAATACATTAACAACACAACACATTTTGTTTATACCAGTAATACTCGTAGCTGTGGCAATAAAAACTTATGCAGCATTTGCTTTAAGATTGTGTTTTATTTTTAGTTCTCTTCTTATTGTGTTCAATTGTATTCTCTAATGTTAATACCCGTTACGGATATTGGGGTTTTGTAATCAACGAATAGAGAATAGAATAGAGCATGTTGTGCATAAAAATATTTTATTTCATGCATTTAATTTTGTTTTGCATGACATAATCTAATCGATATTTTCATTTCACCAAATGCAACTACATATTTTGTCGTGTATGCATACTTTTAAAAGAGTAAAACAAAATTAAGATTAAGAAGATTAAGATTCCCTTATTTTTAAAAAGGAAAACAAAAGAATTTTTGGATTAGAAAAGGAATTGAGAACAATATAGACACCTAAGGAGAGATTATGGAAGAAAACCGAATTAGATACAAAATTAAAAAATTAAAATTGAAATAGAGTGCCCCAGTAGTCTAGTGCGTAATGTGCTAGTGCAAAGGTTTGGTATTCGATTTCTATAGTAAGCTTTTGTTCACAGTCACTCTGCACGTAATAACACTGTGTAATTTTTTAAGTCATGGAAATACAACCATATACGGACACCACTACGTAATAAAAGACCAAAAAAAGAGAACCCGTGTCTCCCAGTTTTGCCCAAAGTCATGGAATTATTTATTATGGGCCCCTAAAAGTTTTGGGCCTCGGTATCATTTTTGCAAAAAAGTGATAATTTTCTTCGGCTCATATCTTGCAAACCAATCGGAATTTTGATTTATTTTCTAAGACAAAGTTGTAGGTCTTGCCATAAAGAACAAACATTTTGAAGATATGAAATCAAAAATACTTCATCTTCAAGACCTTATTTTCCTCTGTTTAGGTCCATAGGTACCAAATCGTTCACAATTTAAGGAAAAAATGAGGTACAGAAATTTTCTACAACATATGAACTTACTAGGACTGATTCTTAACTTTGTTCAGGTAGAGCTAAGGTAGCTATATTGTGTTCTGCGTCTCTTGATGTATGTTGTCTGCCTGTGTGTATGTGTGTTATCTATAGCACACATTTTATTTTATGAAAAGACTAATGCGAGAATTTTTTGTTGGCACAATTATCCTCGTTTGGTTACTGGTATTTAGAACATTGGTTATCGCTCCCTAAAATTTTGTTAAAATAAAACACGTATATCCCATTAATAAACTTTCGATTACTTTATGGATGGATTTTATTTTACAATGAAAAATCTACTGGTGTGTTTATGTTCTATTGGTTTTCGTTTTAAAATATTAATAAAACAAACAATAAAAACCTCAACATTTATTTTATATGCTAGAAAACTTTTGCCAATTTATCCAATTATTTAAGGCTATTGTACAAAGATTTCTATGTATGATTGTGGTCACAACAAAGCCACATGGTAAAAACTAAAAGATTTAAATAAATAAAAATTTTGAAGTAAAAATGAACAAATTAATTTAAAAAAATAAACCATATACTTCACATAGTCATGTCAAGATATTTTGTGGAGAAAACTTGAGAAAAGTACCATAAAATAAAATTATTTGTTTATGTATTATATTTAAGAGCAACATATTAAATAAATTTATATTAGTTACTAATAATTGGTTAAAAAATACAAAAAATTTTAAATCCAAGTCTTGTTCATCCCATCAATAAACTTTTGATTGCTTTATGGTTTTTATTTTGCAAAGAAAAATCTATTGGTTTCTACATTTCTACATTTCTACATAATAATAAAAACCTCATTATTTAATTTATGTAGTAAAAAATAAACAATTTATGTAATCGTCTAAGGCTATTGTGCAAAGATTTCTCTGATTGTGGCCACAGAAAAGCCACAAAGCAAAAACGAAAACTTTAAATAAATAAAATTTTTTTATTAAAACTATACAAATTAATATCAAAAGAAACCACATATTTTACACAGGGATATGAAAATGATTTCTATAGAAATAACAAAAAAAGAAGTATTTTGATGAGGGGAAATTTCCCAATAAACACAGCTGATTGTTTAATCGACTTGGTGAAACCTTAAAGGCCTGGTTAGCCAAACGTTCATGCCGTAAAAACGGTACGTACGTTAACGTACGTACGTATGTGCAATTATACAAACGTGTCATATGTCAACAGAAATTGTAAATAAAAACAAAACAAACCAAAAAATTATAAAGGCATTCATTTGCCTGTACCAGTAATATTAATTTTTCGTCGTCCACTGAAAACAAAATATAATAATTTTTTATTTTATTAATATTGATTATGTAGTTTATTATATTTTTTTACTTATTTTTCACAAAACACAGCACAAATAAAAAATTTTAATTTTTAAATGGCAATATGAAGCCAGCTGTTTAGAGCAGTGATGAATGTTGTTAAATTAACATAAAGTTAAAAAAGGTACCAGAAGTACCAAAATAGGAGCGTATTATAATTACTTCTTATATTTTATGCTTCCTAAAAATTTTTTCTTGTACTTCTACGGAATATTAAATTTTTGGTTTAAAGTCATTATTTATTGAATCGGATCCATTGGTCCATTGTGGACCGGAAACGAAAAAAGTTAATTTTTAAGTAGAACTTTTTAAAAAAAATTTTAATTATCTCGGTAACTAGCTAGCACGTAAATCAATTATGCATCCCATATGCTTCTTTTTAGATAATCGAATAATTTTTCATTTGGTATGTATATAATACGTCTGTCGAAGATATGTTAAGTAAAACATGGGACTTTTAAATTAAAAAAAAATTAAAAACAAACTGTATATTCACATAAAAATTTAAATTATTCACATAAATATCATAATATGTATCTAAAGACTTCAAAAAATCTGTACACCTATAAAAGAAAATGATTTGCAAATAAGTATGAAAGTACCAAAAAGAGCATTTGGGCCAAATTGCCATTTAACATACAATAGTCCCATCACTCGCATTGAAATGTCACGTAAAAACGTTTAGAAATTCTATTTTATACAGATTCTTCCGTCCCGTCAACGTGACATTTATTTTGGATAATCATTTGCATTGTTTTCATACGCTAGAAACCAACGTACGTTGCGTTACGTTACATCAACGCTCGGCTAATTCTACCTTAAGATTTTATCAAAACATACTTAGCAGCTGCAGCTACAGCTGTTTCTAGTTGCTGTAATTTTTGATAAACAGCTTGTGGATGCTGTACACTCAGAAGCTAATGTTCTTATTTCAGTAAGAAGCTCAGCTGAAAATTTATTTGTATGGAGCTTAAATCTTTCTGCCATGTAGTCTTGAGCAAAAGATAAAGCTAACTGCCGCAAAAATTCTGATCTCTTACGATTTTTGGCCACTGGCGCCATTGAACCATGAATTTCAAAAAACGATGTGTCAATCATATTGGAAGACACAATATTTAGCCATTGATTTGTTTTTGTTTTCCACTATAGTATCCAATCATTTGATCTACAGTATCAACACGTCCTGAAAAAAAAAATTACCATAGTGTTATATCTCATCTCAATGCAGTTTAATCGTTGATATTCCATTGTTTTAGCAAAGTAAACAAGTCAGACACTGAATATAAACTGAAGTTAATTACGGAAAATGATATGTAAACTTACAAAGGGGAATCCCAGAAATAAAGGTAACTTATAAAAACACTTCAAAGACAAACTGGGTGCTTCATATACATATATATTTTGACATTATAACAGGCAGTTATTACAAAAAGAGAATGAGAAAGACCAAAATGGTCCTATACCTAAGATTCGTAAGTATTTCTTGGCCTAACAGCAGGGTTAAGTACATAGATCAAAGTATTTATAAAAAATTTAGATTTTGGCAATACATTTTTTGACAATCAAAGAAGAAAATGATGTCCGTGAAGTAATAGCACGATAAGTAAATTTTTTTTCTTATGTTTAAATTTCATACTCAAAATTATTTCGTTAACAAATTCGTCATTTTTTACCTTTTTCTTACTTTACCACTACAACCTTTTTAATCGTTTGACTAGATTAGTTTACCAAAATGGAGAAAAGAGAGTTTGTAAATGAATTAAATAGAACATATCACCATTAACATCACGGGCAGTATATATTTTTGAGATTAACAGATTAAAAACAATTTGGATTATTTAAAATGATTGGTTAAAAAAAAATATTTTTTTAATAAAAATATTAAAATTTAATCTTGTTTTTTTTTCTATCATATTTATGTCCTTGTTTTACCATTTCTTTGGTTTTACCAACAAACAAAATTAATAAAAAAAAATAACAACGCACCACAATTTTAAAATCAAATATACTGTTTTATACTATTTTCAGACATGAACTCTTATTGAGTCAATATTCGGTTAAATGACAAAATTATTTTAAGTGTTCAGGCATATACAA
The DNA here is from genome assembly GCA_963576795.1 of Metopia argyrocephala. Classification (NCBI taxonomy): domain Eukaryota; kingdom Metazoa; phylum Arthropoda; class Insecta; order Diptera; family Sarcophagidae; genus Metopia; species Metopia argyrocephala. Next base: position 78,218,693 of record OY756208.1, on the reverse strand, counting down.
TTTAGATTCTCAGTAGCATCACTCTAGCCCATAGGTGGGGTCCCTGCGGCCTCGAGGGCGCTTGCGGCCCCGCGAGGTTCTTGTGTGGCCCTTTGCCACCTAGTACAAAATGGTAGAGTTCGTTTCAAACAACTATTGTACATCAATGCCATGAGAGTTGCGCGAAAAATTCATTTAGAAGGAATATTGGGAGTTACAAAATCGTAGAATTTTCAGGTAAGTGAGAAATTATTTATTCGGAGATTTCAAAATTTCAGAAATAAATTATGCTTTTTTCAGAGTATTGCCGAAATGTTGGTTTTATATCCAAAAAAGTAATTTTTTACTTTACTGAAAATTCCACAATGTTTATGTAATTTACATATCTAAAAAACGAATAATATTTTATGTAATATTTATTTGAAAATAGATTAAAATTACAAAATACTATTTACAAAATTTGTCACACAGAGCAGCCACAGGTTAGCAGACGATATGCTTACATCGATATTGATTGGTTGCATCATCGATTACACAGAGCAATTCATTAGTCAGCTGATTGTCTTTGCAAAAAAAAATTTAAATTAGCGCTTGCAGCGCCAACTACCTTGTCTTAGAAGTAAACATAACTCGGTTTCGTATCTCCCATTTGAGTGTCACACATTGCTTTGGTTTCTCTGACTCGCATCTCTCAACGCTTCCCTGTTGAGTCATTTAAATGAGCAGAACTGTGAAAATAAAATATTTGATGAATACGTAGGTGTCTTGGAATGTTTAACCCTAGAATACTAACCTACGTAAATTTTACGTGCACTTTTTTTTTTAATTTGTCAAAATTGTATGGAAAACGATAAGTGAATAATGTAAATATAGTAAAAATTATTTTTTTATTAAATCTATTTTATAAAAATAAATAAATTAATTTAATTAAAGTAAATAAATTGAAAATTTTCTAACTTGAAAAATTGCGTAAAAATTAGCGTTAGTGTTCTAGGGTTAATAGAAGAGTATACTAATAGATTTTCTGATTTTGACGAGCACACTCCTGCTATGAAACTGGCATTTGGACCACATTTAATAGATACATCTGAAGCTTCTTCAGAACTAAAAATGGAGTTAATTGATTTAGGGGAAGGTAGTATCATCAAATTCCTTTTTAACGCTAAAAAGGATCCCATATAAATCTGGAAAAATGCTGTTGAATATCCATGCCTTCGAGAACATGCTTGCCGTTTACTTTCCTGCTTCGGAAGTATCTACTGTTGCGAGACAATATTTTCTCTCATGTCAAAAATAAAAACAAATTAAAGCTGTGTGTTACAAAGCTTGATCCAAATATACAATTACTGTCAAACAAAAATCAAAGCCAAATAAGTCACGAACTTAGTAAAAAACGAAATATTTTTTATTTTATTTTTTTATAATATTTTTATGTTATCCTAAATGTATATTCTATTTAAAACTTTGTAGTATTTTTATTTTTTCTAAATAAATAAATTGTTAAATTTATAGAAAAACTATAATAATTTCACAAAAAGTCACTTTATTAGGTCAATCAGCTTATGCGGCCTCTCTTATTGCTGACTAATTTAAATGTGGCCTCTAATGGTAAAAAGGTTCCCCATCTCTGCTCTAGCCTATTCTACAATTCTTTCTTTTTTTACATATTTATTAACAAGTGAGTTGTCAAATATCAAAAAAATTTTTTCGCTTATATGTACGGTGATCACATTTTTTAAACCAAAATACAGAACAAGGAAATATCTGACAAATAAAAACCATAAAATGCAAACAAACAACTTTTCATAAGTATATACGTAGGCGTGTATGCATTATATTATTTAAATGCCAAATTAACAAAGTTAAAAAAAACCAAAATACTTAAAATAAATAACGAAAAATTTAAATATAACTAAAATTTCGCCAGATCATTAAATAATTCATAAGATACATACACTTACATAATTTTTAAATACCATAAAACAAAAATTAGTTTCTAGAGATCAAACTATATTTTGTTTTTATTATTAAGTAAATATTCAAAGTAGATTCACAGAAAGATACATTGAAAGGGTAAAATAAATTGCAAATAATTTTGGTATTTTTGGTGATAAATAAATTTTTTTTACCAAGTTATCATTTATCTTAAAATATGTCTCTATTGCCATTTCGTCTCTGCTTAAGATGCTAGTCAGGAGACCATTTTTCCAAGGTGTAAATCAAAACTACAAATACTACTTTGAGGAATGAAAATACAGAACAAATACTGAACATTAAATAAAATACAGAACATTTTTATGTTTTTCCCTAATGATTTATACAGAACACGGGTTTCAAATACAGAACTGTTCTGTATAATACAGAACGGATGGTCACCGTACTTATTTTTAATATGTTTACTAAGCAGACTTATTAGAGTGGTGAATTTCTATAATAATTAATATTTTTAACAGTTTCGTGCTTATTGAACAATAATTAATTAAAATTTTGTATGGAATATTGAGCTTAATAATGCCAATAATCAATAGGCTCAATAATCTCAATAACGACTTATGTCTGAACACAGTATTAGTAAACTAATGAACAATATTCAACAACAAAAAAGATATGATTTAAACGACTGCAATGCGAAAAAGTAGTGCTCTGACATCTTAAAAAGAAAGAAATATGTTACAAATATAGTTATTAAGTGATTGTCATGAACAAGCTGTGGGTCCCGCTACTCACGGATAAAAATTGCCGCACACAACAGGGATTCTTAGAGAAGTTAGGCTGTAATGTTGGAAAAGTGTTGTAATGACCAATTATACATATTGTAAATCGAAAAATGGAAAAAAAATTAATGTTTATTAAATATTACTCTAATATTTAAATAAAAAAAACGTATACTCCACTTAGATGTCACTTTACAGATTTTCATTCTCCTAGCGCTCAATATTTTTCAACAGATTCCTTCTTTCGAGCATGATAACTTCTTTTGTGAAATTTTTACTGTTGAAAATTGTTTTTTTGTACTGCTGCAAGTTTAAATTTTGTAATCATTGAGAAACACTTTTTTTTGTTTGTTTTATTTGTGTAATTTTTGAGAACAAAATACATAACATGAGCATCATAAATAATATGTACATGAAACAAAACACATTTTACATAAATAAGAAACATGACTTTAAACAACATGAGTGTTGGGAGAAGCTAGGCCGTAACCCTGGCACAGTGTTGTATTGCCAATAACGTATGTATGTAATTCTATAATTTAAATTCCGTGTTCATCTGTTGTCTACTAGAGCAGTTTGGTTATGTAACGTATACCATTTTTTTATAAATCTCCTGTCAGATATTAAGTTTGAATACCCCGTTTTTAAATTCTCAACATATTTAAACTCCTTTTGTGAAAGCATATTTCCTTTCCTATATATTTTTTATGTCTAAGGTGTGGTAAAATTTAAATTTTGCCATCAAAAAATTTAAAATATTTATTTTAAAATACTCATTAACTAATTTTAGAATTGAGGCTGATTTTAATCCAAAATAATAATTTTATGAAAATATTTTTTTACCACAAATATTGTATTTTTAATTTTAAAGCTTTTATTTACTTTTTCTGTTTACTTTTAATTAGAAATTTTGTTTGAATTTTTGTTTGTTATTTAATTTTTGATTTCAATTCTTTAATTATTATCTTGCTTCAAGTATTTTTAAGAATGATATTCCACATACATAACAAAAAATGTTTTTTTTTTTTGCCAACATTAATAGTACTCAATAGTTTTAAAAGTTTAAAATAAAATTTATGGCAAAATTGTTATAAAATGTCAAACTTAAAATGGATTGACTGCACAGAAACAGTATAAATACAATAAATACATTTCCGTGGAAACCTCAAACAATTTGAAATATGTTAACAACCTTATATTATTGAGGACTTTTTATTTAAAACATTAAATGCAACAAAATGTACTGTTGGCGTAGTTTACAAGAGCTTTCAATTATCTGTCGCAATATCGAAATGTTAAAATAATAATGACTCTGGCAGCAACATAAGATTGAATTCGAGTGGTTGCATGATTAAATGTAATTAAAGTCTGTTACAGTATATAATCAGTTGTCCATTCGCATGTCACTTTTAAGTGTCATGAAAAATTAATTTTTTTTATGTCCATTATATTTAACTTGGGCAAGAAAAGACAATAACTGTTGGTTTCTATCACTCGTAGCTAACACTTTGGCAAAGCCAACTGCTTTTTAAAATAAATATAAAGCGATCTCGACACCAGTCTAAAATTTATCATAATTTATTGAAATCATCAATTGTATATTTCTATGTACCGTAGAACTATATCTAATTACACTGCAACGACCCACAAGTCGCACAGTGGTAACAGCGTTTGCACAGAAACTCAAACGACCGAGGTTCAATCCCAGCAAAGGACAAAAGTTATAAAATCAAATTTGCGGTTTTCTAAATTATAATTTTAAAAATAAGAGGTCCCCCCCACCAGGACGTCCATCTGCAAGAAAAACCGTTCCCTGACATATCCAGTCTATTCCACCATAAACGAATGATCAGGGGATATCTTCCCTTCTGGGAAGATAACAGCTAACCTAATTAGTGTAAACGGTCACCACTCGCTATCAACATCCACCGACAAATGGGACAATTGCTGTTGATGATTCAAGGGTTAAATTGTAGAAGAGTACTAACGTTTTAAATTGTTTCTGAAAACTAGATTTCTAAAACATAAAATTATTGTTAAACAATATCTATTCTTTCTTGTTCCAATTTGTTTAACGTCAAAATAAATAAGGAAGCAAATGAAACAAGATTTTGACAATCGGAAGTAAGTAGCTGATATTGTTTTGGTAAAGCAAGCCTACCTTATGTTGAATATACTTTGGTTTGTAGTATGAGATTTTTACAAATTTTAAGAAACTAAATAAAATTTGTTATAATTTTCTCTTAAATTATTTGGAATGTACAGTTTAAACTGCCTTTTAGTTGTAAGTTTATTTCCAGTTTAAAATGATAAATATTTAAAAGGTATTTAAAACCGTCTTTTCTAATGCATTTTTTTTTTTTAAGAAATTGATATTTTAAAAACAAAAAACAAAAAATTACTTAAATTTCTAACAGCTGTGTGTGCATTTTAAGAATGTATTCATAACAGAAGGAAAAACGAACAAAAATATTCAAAAATTCTTAAAACAATTAAGTTGTAAAATCTGAAAATAACGAAAAAATATAAAATTTCAAAGCATATGTTTCCTTTTACCCTGTTTTTCTTTCTAAGAAGAAAGCATTTGAACACATTAAATGTAAAAACTTGCTCGTAAAATTCTTAAAATTATATAAAAATTGAGTTATAATGTATGCATACATTATTACAGAAAACTTTCATATAATGTTGCAGATGCTGCCAAAAGCAAGTCATAAGGTTTTATTAATATTTAATAAATTTTATGAACATACTGAGGCGTATGAGTAATAATCCTCATTTTAATGCGTTGACTACGTGTAACAAAAATTGCTTGCTGTAGAAGAAAACTGAGGTATTTTGTATATGTACATATATAAGAGCTCCGGGTTCAAATTCCAGCTCTGACATCTTGAGAAAAAGAAATATGAAAAAAATATTTCTTTCGGCAACTACCTCTTGGCAGTCTTCCGGCAAAAGCTCTGAGAGTAACTGATTGCCATGAACAAACTTATCAAATCTGTTGTTCAGAGTCTAATCTAAATTATAGGTCCCACTACTCATGAACACAAATTAACACACATAACATGGGTGCTGCGAGAATCGAGGCCGTAACCCTAAAATAGGTTTGTTATGGCCAACTACTTATGTATGTACATATGTATGTGTATATCTATACATATACACGCTCAAGAAATTCAATTGTTTAAATGATATTTCAAAAAGCTGCTGTAGAAGTGCCTCAATATATAAGAAATAACTATATGTATATGTTATTTCATTAAATTATATGATTCAGAAAAACAAATTTTAAATTTTGCGAAAAAAAAAGAAATTAAGGAACGGGCATCAATTTCAGAAATATTGATCGAATAAAAAACAGAAACAAGAAACCTTACTTATAAAAAGGCATGCGGACTATATTAAACTTTTAAAAGTTAAATTTGACTACGATTTTATTCTAAAATTATTATATTCTAAAATATTGCAGTAAACAATGTATAGGCTTTTACTTTCAAATTAACGATTTTTCGATACAAGTCAAATTCAATTTTATTCGGAACAAATTAACCTTTTTCCAATAGAGATTTTATTTTGTTAATTCAAATTAAATTTATTTTTTAATAATACAGTGCACTCGCGATAACGTTAACTCATTATAACCAAGAGGGTTCATGTTAGCAAAATTGTTACTTTAGCGATTGTCGAATTTCATGACAAAAGTATAAAATTTTACAAAAAAAACCTGGGTTTTACACGCTTGAAAGTGAAATAATTTTGTTATTTGAATTAGTAAAATATAGCCTTTTCAGTTTAAATTAAACCTTTTTCAAAATGAACGAAACCTTTTTCAAATTAAACGAAACTCTTTTCAAAATAAGTGAAGCTTTATTCAAATTCATTTAAACATTTTTCAAATTAAATTAAACGAGTTATAGAATTTAATAGAAAACAAAAGAAAAAAAATAAAACATATTAAACGTATTAATTTTTATGTAATACTTGTTAAAATTAATGAAGAATTTGTCCACTGACCGCTTTAGGTATTAACATGATCATATCCGTAACATAGTTCGCACAATCATTTTGATTTATTTGTGCGACACTTTCCTAAATTATATACACTTACTATTTTATGTTCTGTGGTAATGTCACTATAATAATGATCGGGTGTAGAATTTTATCTTAGAAAATGTTTTCTCTATCGGGTTCAACACAGAAGAATTAGGTGGTAAAAATTTAATCTTACAGTCGCTATTATCCACCATATTTCGAATTTCCTGGGTTTTATGGATTCTGGCATTATCCGTAATTAAAAATGATTGTTTTATTTTTTTATTTTATTTTTTTTTTATTTTAATTTTTTTTTTGTTTTCTATTAAATTCTATAACTCGTTTAATTTAATTTGAAAAATGTTTAAATGAATTTAAATAAAGTTTCATTTATTTTGAAAAGACTTCCATTTAATTTGAAAAAGGTTGCGTTCACTTTGAAAAAGGTTTCATTTATTTTGTAAAAGGTTTAATTTAAACTGAAAATGCTATATAAAACTAAAACAAAACGAGATCACGAGAAAATAATTATCGTGATAAATTATTTTTTTTTTTTTTTTGCCAAATGTCATGGATTTCAGTGGTACCATCAAAACAAGAAGTATTGGCAAGCTAAGCACACCATAAAAGTTGATAAAACAATTTTTTAATTATGATATCAGAGTCCATGCAATGAAAACTGATTCACGTTATAGAGCTTACTGAGTTTGTTCACGTTACAGAGTAGTCAGTGTAAACAAAAGCTTGTTCAGGTTCACATTATCACGATTGCACTGTATTTTCTTATACTATAAAATTAGACATGCTATTTAAGATATTCACTACAGAGACTCTCCAGATGTAGCGTACGATAAATTTATAGTCATATCAAGATAATATTTATTACAATCAGAAAGTGTTACTGATTCCACGGATTGTCAGTATTACTCTTTGGATCAGCTAGTAAATTTCGTGCACAAAGCTTGTTTTTTGAAAACACCTTTTCAATTGGATTTAGCATTGGAATAGTCATTAAGTCATCAATAAGCTTGCAATGAGTTGAAGTTTTGCTTTAGATATATTATTAATTATTTAGAAACAGAAATCAAGTTATTTTGCAGAAGAGTAAAGGTATATTACTGGTTGGAAGAGTAACAATTTTAGAAATAAATGCGGTATTAGCTTCAGTCATTAAACCTTTTTAAAAATAGGTAGATAGAAATAAGAAAAAGTAAACTAATGATATAGTTCAGCACCAGAGAAATTGTAAATTTTTATCAGAGTTGGGTTTATTGCATTAGGTTTAATTTTCCACTAAATTTAGTGGTAGTGGAAAAAATAGTGCATTATTGCCTCTTATATTTAGTGGTAGTGGAAATTTAATGCATTAAATAAATCGAATTTAATGCATTAAAAATAAAAATTTTAGTGGTAGTGGAAATTTAGTGCAATAATTTTTAATGATTAGTGGTAATAGAATACAACTCCATTGGCACTATACTGGAATGGAAATTTAGTTCCACTCTCTCAGTTCCACTATCGTTTTAGAATGCCTTCATACATGGATATAATATTGTTATATGCATACATAACTTAAACCAATGTCCAAATAAATTGTAGTGAATGTTACATCCTTAGTTTACTGAGTCCGCCTGTATGAAGTAAATAATTACACGGTGCTACAAATGAGCAACTTTTTTTTATACTTGGAAAGTGACCTGGTGTACGTTGTAGGCCTTATTGAGTAGATCATAAATCAATTTTTAAAAGTTCGGAAACACCCTCAAATTTCGGAGTTATTCCGAAAAAACTATTTTCGGGTAGGTTCGAGTACTTATGAACACATAACTCAGTTGATTTTAATCCGATTTTCAATTTTTAAACGGTTTCGGTTGGGAAAACTGATTTTAAGTGTAAAAAGGCATCGCTTTCCCTATCCATTTGAGGTGTAATGTTGGCAAAATTATTTATTTATAATCATAAGACTAAAAAAATAAAGAAAATGTAGTATCTTGATCAATACATATTTGTGAAAGCAAAATTTTTACTTTTGAAAAATCTTAATAACTTTTTTATTTTTTACTCGATTTTATTCATTGGAAGCTTGCTTAACTCAGAACTAAATTAGCTTTAATAAAATATATACATAAGGGTATGTTTCTGAACAATCTAATTCAAAAAAATTGCGCCAAAGTTAAAAAATTTAGAAAAAATAAAATTAAAATCGGATATAAATTAAAATAACACTACAAAAATTTAATATATATACCAAAATGTGTACATACTTAAAAAGGCACATATTTCTTCTTTCCGAAACCGTTTAAAAATTGAAAATCGGATTAAAATCAACTGAGTTATGTGTTCATAAGTACTCGAACCTACCCGAAAATAGTTTTTTCGGAATAACTCCGAAATTTGAGGGTGTTTTCGAACTTTTAAAAATTGATTTATGATCTACTCAATAAGGCCTACAACGTACACTAGGTCACTTTCCAAGTATATTTTCACTGTAGCACCGTGTTATTGTTAATGTTTTAATAAGAATTTTAGTACTTTCAAATGTAATATATTACTCAGTTCACCATAGGTCAGATTTTAATGGCGCGGACTGTTAATAATTAATTCACAATCAGTGCACTAAATTTTCATTACCACTAAAATCGATTCATTTAGTGCACTAGTGGCTTGAATATTGCTGCATTAATAGTAAATCGTTTAGTGGTAGTGGAAGCGATAAAACCAACTCTGATTTTTATGAACTTAAACGTAAGTCAATAAAACTTTCGTTTGTGAATATGTTTTTTAAGAACTAAATATTTTTTTAGAATTAAACTTGATGTAAAAAGTTAGAATTTCAATACCTTCATTGGTTTAATAATTACAAGAAGTTTAGCAAAATTCACTATAACTAAAGATAAGAAATAAGCCTTGTTTCCACAAGGAACTTTAAAATATTGTTTGAAAAATGTTACGACTTCTTCAGATTTTGTAAATTTGTGTTCTATTTTCGATAACGGATTTGTCATTAAGTTGGGGATATACATATTTCATTTATTAAATTCAATTCAATTCCTCTAAAGTTTTAAAAAATTTATGCCATTTGAAGAAAAGGCAAACAAAATTCATCAAAATAATAGAAGTTCATTATTTATTCCAAGCAAATTTGCATCAAACTTTGCAATGGAAACTAAAACTTTGTCAGTTTATCTGTGAATTTTTTGTAAAATCTTTGTAGCTCATAAGAAAATAGCTTCAAAGTGTTTTCTTTTAATTTACAACAAAAAATGAGAGCTAAAAACCTCATATGTATTAATCTTGTAGATATTTTTGTTTTTATTAAATTGTATAGAAGTCAGAAGACTGTCTCAGGTTGAGAAATGTTATATGTTATTTATCAAATTAAAAAAGAAAACAAATTTTATTTTATGTTGGTTTTTTATTTTAGAATTTTTTAAGAATTTAACTACAGTACTTATTAAAAATAAATTTCGTATACTAAAGTCTTAACAAAGGTTTATGAATACACCAGTTATTATTTACTTTTATGACATCATTTTTAACTTCAATAATGATTTGCGACTTTATAAAAGGGAGTCTAATTATCGGTTAATTTTTATATATAATTTTGCTTTCACGTGTAAGTATATTATTTCGTCAACCGATATAACAAATAAATATTTTTGATTGCTATTCGAATTAGGTATCAGTTACTGACTTCTTCTTGTAGGAGGCTGTATTTTTAAAACATCTCAATATGATTTGATTAAAAAAAGAAAATATTTTTTTTAAATCTCTACCTATTGGTGAATATTGTTTTTTTCTTTTTCTTCTAAACCAATTTTACACTCAAAAACACAGTCAGAATTTTATTCCCAGAGGATTTCGAGGAAAGGCACATCATTTATATCACATGATTCGCCATGTATTATCAAATTATTTTTCTATATTGAAAAACCTGAAAACATTTTATGCGTTTTTACTTCAGTAAAATTCTTTAAATAATTTATTTTCTTAATATAGATTTATTATGTGTTTAAATATTGATTGCATCTATGATGGCTGTATCTTAGTAGAAGGAAATAAAGTAAACAAAATAAAAAAAATATTTTTAAAATTATATGATTTAAGGAAAGATTTTTCCTTTACATATTCTTAGTAACATACTTTTCGATATAAATTCAACATGAAGAAGACAAAAATAAAACTGATTATATGAATTTAAACTGCTAGCTGTCAACAAAAAATTTGGAAGTAAAAAAAATAAAAAAAATAAACTCATGGACTTGGATATCTTTAAGGTCTTTTTGTTTAAAAGGATGAAAGATTTATTTAATATTTAAGTTGTAAATGATTATTTGCATACCTTGTTAAAAAAAAAGATAGACTATTAAGAAAATATACTTAATAAACAAAGAAGCAGTAACTTTAATTGTTAAAAAGTTTAAAATGAATTACCTTTAGATCTAAGCTACAGCTAATCTAAATCAATTAAAAATGATAAAGTTCTTTAAGTTGCAATGAAACTGCACCAAAAGTAGCAAATTTTGGAAATAAGAGCCTAGTTTCGGACTCAATCAAACGCCTTTTAGATATTTAGAGCAACAACTTTTCTCTCACCAAATTGGTGAGCAAACCTCTCAGAGAGAAGTGCCAACATGTCACCAGTGGAGCAGCAACTACGAAAGCCATACTGATGATCAGTTAGCAAGCTATGGGACTCTGTTGGTGTTTGTTTATCATATGGAGACTGTGCGTCGAAAAGCACTACCTTCGATGTAGTGCTAGTATACCATCCGGCCCAGAAGGCTTATCTGCGTTGGGGTTTGCAAGAACCCTTTTGATACCACGGTCTCGAAGGAATATAATAGGCACATTCATTGATATTCTTTCGGCAATGGGCAGCGGTTGAAAGCTTTCCGGCAAACATGAAATATTAACAAATAATTCAGCGAAAAGGTTCGCTTTTCCAACCGGGTTTGTGAATTAATGGTCATTTTGCATAAGAGTTGGAATCCAGCTAGCATTATTCCTTATGCCCTTAACGAAAGATTAAAAGCTTTTACTTTGTCGAGGAAGACAAAGAGCATTCGCACGAAGACATTGCCAGTGTAAAAATTTTTCACATCTTAGTACTATGACACATGAAGATCTCGCCTGTTTCCATAGTGAATCAGTATGTGCGCACATATTATTGCACCAATTCCTTCACGCTTTCTCTTTGGATCTGACTGCCAATCTGCACATCTAATTAAAGCAGGATTTAACTGTTCGTTTAACCGAAAAATTTTTAAACGAAATATAGATGTCCATTCCAAATTTTATTATATTCACAACAGTTTCTGCATTAACATTGACATTTGAATCAAGAAAACAAAGTTTCCAGTTAAAGTGCCAACGGACATTTCCATAACAAAATACTGAGTGTTTCAAAGCATTCTTTGAAACCTCATGAAGTCTGGATAACGGAAAAGAGGTAGAGATGTTTAATTATCCGAATTTCCGAGATATGCAAGAATTTTAACTTCATACTTGTTGGGGTGTGAAGTGAGGAAAAGGTCAAGTATATTATTATGGGCATCATGCTGGTATTCATATGCTAGTGTTGTACATATTCCTTAACAGATGTTATTTCTGATAAGAATACCAATATAAAAATTTTAAGACTATTACAAATCATACAAGATTATGGATATAGAAGCAGCTTCAAATATTTTAGGCTTATTTTCGACCAAGTAAATTTAATCAGTAGTTTTGAGGCTGCTAATTTGGTTTTAAAATGCGTTCTAAAAGAGAGATTGTGTACAATATTAACTCCAACGTTCCCCCAAAGCCTAGCTCAAATGTTTTGTACCTGCATAATATACCATAATGTTATATTTACAAAATTTAGGCCGACATTATGAAATCCCACTTTACCCAAAGGAAGAACTAGAAACAATTATTTAAATTACACAATATTCTAGTCGATAGCCTCTGCAGCTAGTACTCTCTTTTTTAGTTACTCGAATTGCATTATTGTAATTAATATAATTAAATAAATAAATATATTTACCTAAATTATTTTTAATAGCTTACGTTGAACAGTAACTATATAATCAATCAATCATGTCTTACAAATCTATTAGGGTAATTAATTTCACAGCTGTTTTTTAGATTTTCATTTCCAATTCTAATTTTTAAGTTACAGGTATCATGCTATAGATACGTTCCCTAAAAACTAAAGACAAAAAAAAAACCTATAACTTTACACTCCCGTTTTTATGATACTATTGGGCTTATTCACACTAGAATTTTACTTAGCACAATATGGTAGCTTACTGGAACTAGACTTGTCGGGAACAGTTTTTTACTGGTGTTAAGTTTCGACCGATTACAACCAAACTTTAGCAGGAGGAAATTAATCCATAAACAGCAACAACACTAGCACAACAACACTAGACATGCATTTATTCAATGTTTTTTTTTTTTATCGCCGTAGCATTAATATTATAGAATAACATGTATTATTGCATTATGCTTGCAATGAAGTAAAAAGAAACATTACTATATGTATTATCTCGATATGTGTATACATTTCAAGCTATACTAATATTCATCCCGTGTGTCAAAAGAAAAACAAACCTGCTGATTCTCCAATAAAATGTAGTGATCTCAACTAAACGTATGAGTAATATTTATTTCATGCCATTGTACCTGGTCGTAAAATGTTGCATACTTTAGGGGTTAACAAAACACATTAGTAGTACCTTGCGTATGATTAATAAAAAAAAATTATTAAAATAAAATGAAACAGGAAAATTTAATAATAAAATAAATTGAAAAAAAAACTATTGTACATAAAATATTAAAAATCAAATAAATAAAATTGAAATCAATGAAATAAAACTAAATAATAACTAATGTTTGTTGTGATACGAGTGCGGATTATTGATTTCAAATAACATTTTAATTTTATGTTTTTTTTAAATGCTTTTATAATAAGATACACTGCGCGTCATCACGTTAGCACCTCCTAACTTCTCATTTACTTTTTTTACATTTTCTATTTTAATATTGGGCAAAACTTTTTAATTTTTGTTTTGTTTTTGCAATCATCACATATGTTTTCTCCCACTAGGAAATTGAGCTCAATAAAAGGACATATGTTTTCTCTCACTAGGAAATTGAGCTCAATAAAAGGACCGTTATATATTATTTTATATTTTGTTTTATTTTCAGCAAAATACTTTGCACTTATTTTGCTTCATCAGATTAGCGCCCCCAAATTAAATTTAAGATATCTAGTTTGCCTTTGCAATAACTGTCATCAAATTCAATATCAGGAACAGTTTTATCTCTGGAGGAAAAATCGAAAAATGAAGCTTATTGGGAGGCAGGACTATCCTTCCATAAAATTGCAGAAAAAACTCGAAGGCACAGGAAAACAATAGCAAATTTTCTTAAAAATAAGTAAAACACTGGAAAAAAACTTTAAAGGCGGTAACAATCGAGTGGTTTCTGAAGCAGATAGGAGAGCCATACTGAAGGAAGCATGAAATTCGCATGACTCGTCTACCAAAATTAAGGAAAAAACTCGTGTTAAAGCTAGCTTATCAACGGTGCAAAGAGTTATAAAAAAAGCAAGACATTTACGTAGACAGAAATTGAAAAAAAAAAAACAACACTTAATGCGCTAAGAAAAGAAATGCGCTTAGATTTTGCTCGAATACACATGACATGTTCTGCTGAGTGGAAATACTTAGTTTTTTTCAGATGAAAAGAAATTCAATTTAGAAGGGCCCGATGGGTATAACTATTACTTTCATGATCTACGTAAAGAGCAACTTCACTTGGACCGCTTGTACAGCCGAGAGGGAGGTGTGATGGTGTGGGGACCTACATATATCCTACTATGGCACCTGTGAATTGAAGTTTTTAACTTCACGTATGAATGCGGAAAACTAAAAAAACGTTTTAGAAATAGCTTTTTCTCTCTTCCAAAACATGTTTGTGTGTCTAGAGTGGCATTTCCAACACGACAATGCCCAAATTCACACTGCCAGATCAGTAAAATCATAGATTCAAGCCCAATCGAATTTTCGAGGTGATTTCAAATAATAGCGGAACCACTCATTACTAATTTTATTTAAAAGTTTTCAAAATAATATAAACTGGCAACAAAAAGCATTCTTTTTGCTTAAAAAACTAAATATATTGAAATTATCGCAAATAGCGCTATCCTGATGACCAATTTTTGGTTACTTTTTTAATATACTTTTTCAAAAAATTAAAAATAAAATAGTAACTTCAACATTACAGTAGCCATTATTATTTTATTTTAAGAAGAATTGATAGAAGACAAACACATAAAAATTGCAAGTCCATAGCACAAGTACTTAGTATAGGTAGTACATATGTATTTAACATTAACAGAGAGTGTAAAGAGGGGCGCTAACCTAATGATGGGCAGTGTATATTTTAAAACAAGTTACTTATTAGTGCCTTAAAAAGATATAGAAAACAAGAATTTTTTTCTCGAAATATTCGACGTAATAAAAATTTTCAATTTATTTTAATACGATTTTGTATAACAAAGCTGTTTATATCACTAAAAATTAAATATATACAATTTCCAGAAAAAGCTGCTTTATTGGAAGATAAAAACCGTAACGAGTAATGAAAAAAGCTTTATTAAGAGACAAGTTTCTTTAAATTTAGAAAAAAAAAAATTTTTTTCCATGATTTTTATCAATCAGTTAGCAACTCATTAGCGTATGGGATGAAAACTGTTAAACTGTTAAAATTAAAGAACTCGTTCTTTTGGATAAGAATTTTTACGTATAGGAATGAAAAACATAGCCACTGCGTACAACAAGTTGCTAACATTTTATTATTGTTGTATACTTGTTAAATAATTATATAACATATTCTAATTAACATATCTTTATCTGTCAACAAATATTATAAAACAAAATAGTAAATGGAATAAATGTATATTACAAGATCTAAAAGGAAACAAGAAGATATTGTACATAAAGAATCAGAAGCCATAAAAACCCAAGAGTGGGATAGTGATAGTAACGAAGAATACAAGATGGCTACTGGTACTAATGTACTGAATCCTTAAAATTTATAAGGAATATAACTAATTCTACACTATATTCTACATCTTTTAACTACTATATACAGTGTGCTAATAAAATTTACCTATATCTGGAGAAGATTTTTATTAGTGATTTATTTTATATTTTTCCTATAAATTTATTTCGAAGTACTTAAGTACACATAAATACTAATTCCTATTTTTACCCAACCTATTCTCTAAGATTTAAATTAACCTTGGTGTCTTAACCCCACACACAGCTATATGTCGCTTTTTTTGTTTTTTTGGTTCTTATACTTCTACAAAAAATTTAAATTGAAAAAAATAAAAACAGAGTAATGGATCAGTTTATCAGTTTATCGGTTTTTTTAATATTCTCTAAACACCCTACATAACAATCTAATCTAGATGATACGTATTGAGACTTATTAATAAGAATAATAGACTTTAATCTTTTTAAGTTTACCATTGCAACATACATTTTGCATAGAAATCTTCCTACTCTAAACTTTTCACAAAACTCTTAAGTTTATTGTTGCCTACTAAAAGAAACAAACTTTGTCTTAGTAACAGCTGCTGTGGCAGGGTGGTACTATTGGATTAATTTCGGTGTGAAAACTTTCCAACATGACCAACAAATGGAAAACTAAAAGTTGATAAAATAATTAAAACACAAAGTGAAGACACAAAAAGTCGAATGTGTATCGAAATCAAAAACGATAGGACAATAAATTAATTAAAATGCCAATTAGAAAGTTTAAATATGAATATATAATCAAGTGTCAGTCCCTTTATTATTATAAAATTTAAATAATAATAATTCTCTCATTTAATCGACTGCGCTTGTATTTAAGTGACAGACTAACTTTTCAAACTCTATTAAAATACTGTAATAAAGTGTTATAATTACTTCAGAGAATAAATGCACTCATACAATATAAAGAAGAGTTTGGTGCACAATAATGTAAACGAATGTGATGCTATTTGAACACGAAGAAGGACGCAGAAAGCAAAGTAAATACATACGTATAAAAAAGTAAAAAATAAAATAAGAAAAAAGGTAAGGTGAGAATTTCGTTCACTCTTTTTTTATTAAATTTAAGGTAAAACCTGCTGGCAGCAAGTTTTAAACTAGATATTGACAGACTAGAAAAAAGTGTTTATGATAGTTGCTAGTATGTTGCCAAATTATTGTCGTAGCATATTAAGAATTACGGCCAACGTTGGGAAACAGTTTACAAATCCCTCGAGTGTTTATCTTGTCAAAATATTAGGTTTTCATAATAACAAAATGTGCTATTTTCTGTTATAATTGTCAATAGTATTACTTATCTAAATTCAAATTTATATACTTCGTTTTTGGTCTCCATTGCAAAACTAAATTTTTACTTAGATTTGCAAAAATTCCTTTCATTGGAATTAAAAAGCTTTTTAATAATCTAACATTTAAACAAAATACAACCAAAAATCTTAGTTCTATTCAAAATGGCCGCCCTTGGCTTTCACGCACGCCTTATGTTGCATTGGTTAGTCATCAAGAACTGCAAGCATCTCATCCATTTGAAAACTGGTTACAGCACGAACCAAAGCTATGTTAAGAGAATCAGTGTTTTGGTATCTCTTGTGGGAGACCATATACTCTAAAATAGCCAAAAATTTGCAATTCAAAAGATTCAAATCAGATCTACCAGATGACCAACCTTTAGACCATATAAAAGCTGGCAAATTGTTTCGAAGCCAGGTCTGTGTCGTTTTAGCTGTATGAGCTGGTGCAGAATCTTGTTGGCAAGTCCAAGGCTAGTTTTTGAAGAGGGAATTGGGAAATGCCGCCGTGGTCTAGTGGTTAGTGTGTTGGCTTACTAAGACATGAGCCCTGGGTTCGACACCCTGCTCCGACATCTTTAAAAAAAAAGAAATATGAACAAAATATTTCTTTCGGCGACTACCTCTCAGCAGTCTTCTGGCAAAAGCTCTGAGAGTAATTAATTGCCATGAACAGCTTCTCAAGTCTGTCGTTCGGAGTCGACATTAAACTGTAGGTCCCGGTATTCATGGATAAAAATTTACACACACAACATGAGTGCTGCGAGAAGCTAGGCCGTAATCCTGACACAGGGTTGTAAAGGCCAGTTATATACGATAAAAGTTTTTTCATCCGTAAATAAGATTTTTCTAAGAAAGTTAGTTTTTCTATCTTATTTCTGCAATCAACAAATATCCTATACGGCATTTACAATCTCAAATACCCAAGTCTTCTTTAATAATTGAACTCATGGACTTTTGTGTAGTTTTCATCTCACGGGCCATGATTTTCTGGTTCCGGAAAGTATTACGTTGAATTCCTGCTTTGACGGCTTTGATTATTTGCTTTGTCCGAACGGCACGTAGGTGGACCGACTGTGGCCTGTCTTTTATATGTCTGCTATTGCCGAGCTGGCCAATCGCGCTTCAACTGACACATTGAAAGACAACATTGAAGCATTTATTCATGAGATACCGGCCGAAATGTTGGAAGGTGTATGGCAAAATTGGACTAAGCGGATGGACCATTTGAGGCGCAGTCACGGTCAACATTTGCACGAAATAATCTTCAAACATTAAGTTATATAGACCGTGCTATCGATTCAAATAAAGATTTCATTAATTTTTCTGAATTTTATGTGTACTTTTTTTAAAAAACTTTCCTATAGCTTTTAAAAAATCACACTTTATTAATCACAAGCTTAAACTTAAATTAAATTTTTTTTAGTAGTTAAGTAAATTAAATAATGATATAGTAAGGTTTATATAGATTGGAACAAAAACTCTTGATATACGCGAAGATAGCGTTTATTAAACCACTTTAGTTACTTGACTAAACACTGTGAATCTGGTCATTAATATATTTAGGTTTTTCAGAAAACAGTAACAGCCATTTGTCTTTGCAATTATGATACGGTTTTTATACAAAAATTTGTTGGATAGTCTAAATCCGTTCATATGGGTTTTCGTATATACATATGTATAGCTTTTCTCAAACAATTTTTTACGTATAGTAGTGTTGTATTTTGAAATTAAAATTATTTTTCTAATTCCCAAAACCAATTAAACTTGTTGTTTTCTTATCAGACAAGTTTTTATGAAAACCGATACAAAATGTCTTTAGCATTTAAGTACTCTTTTCAGGTCGTTCTTTTTTATGTAGATGTCCTTTACGATTCTACTTTAAATTGCTTATGCTCATTATGCACAAATAAAAATGCAAATTTTTAACATTTGTATACGAAATATAAAGGCTATTTAATACCTACTGATAAAAACAATCGGTGAATGGCCATTGCTTTTGTTGATGTTGTCATTAAAATGAATGTAATGGTAGTTTGTGCATAGATATGGTTATTGTTAATTTTTTTTTTTTTTGTTTTGTTTTTTTTTTGTGTGCTTAATATTTTTTTATCACAAACCAACACACTGACAGGATTTTTCTGTTGCATTAATGTTTAACGTACATTTTACCAAACAAAATACATTTAAACGACAAGAAGTTGCTCAATATAAACTTTTGTTGTTTCAGTATAAAATGTTAAGACCTAAACATGGAATAGAACTGTGTGCTTTACAACGATACCGAAATTTTTATAGAAAATTAAAAATTTTTAAAGCAATTTTGTGTTCTTTCTCTCTGTTTTTTTTTAGTTAAAACTGTACAAGTTTATTTACAAAAATTTGAGAGAACATAAAACTAAATTATACAAGTGTTTTTGTGTTTACTCTTGTAGTGTAAAAAAATTAAATAAAATGAAAGCAATATTTATTAAAAAAAAAATAATTTAAAAATAAAGAAAATAATAAATAAAATATTTGCCGTATTCAGAAGCTTCTGTATATATATTTGTATATTGTATTGAAAGCAGTTTTTGTTTACTTGCATGTGAACACCTACTGTATCATTGTATTCATATCCGTTTTATCAAAAACGCGAAAAATCAAATAAAAAGAAGAGAAGCACTATTCATAAATAAGAAAATGTATCTTTAATTTATATTTTTACCACTTTGTTGAAATTAACTTCATTTTTATACTTATATAAAATAATTATTATATTATAAATAAATCTTTTTGTATCTTTATTTTTCTTTACAAAAATAGTCATTCACTTTACCTTAATAG
Source organism: Metopia argyrocephala (assembly GCA_963576795.1). NCBI lineage: Eukaryota > Metazoa > Arthropoda > Insecta > Diptera > Sarcophagidae > Metopia > Metopia argyrocephala. The sequence continues at coordinate 78,198,758 of OY756208.1, read as the reverse complement.
CATAGAAACCAATACAACATTTTAAAAACACAGGAAGTAAGTGTTTGTCCGACTTCCTAAACGCATGTTGCAATGCATATTTACAATGCATACACTTCGTAAACGCATATGTCAACTTTTTGGCAATATCTTATGTTTCCAATCGTTTGGCAACTCATTTTAATGAGTATCAGCTGTCAAAATCCGGCATCATTTTTATTTTGTATGTAAAAGTTTTATGCCCGTATTCATAAAAACTATTTCAGGTTCATTGAGGACTTATTTGACAAATTTCTATGCAATACTTGTCAAATAAACCCTCAATAAATCTAAAATAGTTTTTATGAATACAGACATTAGTTCTTTGGTTTATTTTTAATAATTTTTTTATAATTGATATATTTTATGTAAACATTTAAACATTTTATATTTCAGAGACAAAAATTAATATTTCTTGAAGATTTAGCCGGAGATAATTCCTCAGCACTTGCCAATAAAATGGATAAATAAATTTGTGTTACCTCCATTTTTCCACAAAATTTTATTCAATTTAATACCATATGTTTTGACGTACATATGTTTTATGTATGAGTTGCATAGCGACGTTCCTAAATGCCGATAAAATGCAAAAAATTTCTCTGCAACGCAAGGTTGCATTTAAGACATATTTAGCATTGCATATGCATTTTTTTAAATTATGCATTGCAACTTTCGTTTAGGAAGTCGGCCTGTTTGATTTGTATCAAATTTTTAAAGGAAACTTACCAACAACAAGCGTACAACTATTTTGTTGCCGTAAAGCCTGGGGCCAAATCGCCGCATTCGTGATCGAATGACTTTGATCGAAATTTTTGTTTTTGAAATCGCGGCATACGTTATCGAATGTCTTCTATCGAAATTTAGGAATTTGGCATTCGATAACGAGTAGTTGATCGAATGATTTCACTCGAAAAGTTTAGGAAAAATAAAATGGCAAATACTTAATAATACAAATAATAAGATCGTAAACATTGTTTACAACAAAGTAATAGCCCAAATTTATTCAGATTTTTATTTTTAAATTCTAGTCTGTACTATTCAACTTTTCAAATGTAAAATAATTTGGTATAAATTGAAAAATAAATTTTATGCCGTATTCATAAAAAGTACTTTAGGTTTCTTGAATTTGACAAGTATTGCATGGAAATATGTATTGTATATTTTATATACATTCATGTTTTTCTAAAAACTTTTGCAAATACATACTTACTAGTTTTTTTGAACTTGCTTTATAATGCCATTTTTGCCAATGTAAGAAAATTGTAAAACTTGGCACAAGTGTGTTAAAATTAGTTTCAAATATTAATTCACATTACAAACTTTCTATTAAATTTTTTTTTGTTCATTTACTTCTTCCAAAAGGGCATAATCGAACTGAATATTCTGTCAGATGCCGCATTTGAATGCGGTATAGCCAATATAAACATACAAATTCTTTTCAAAATTTTAAAACAATCTACTATTTAACAATCTATACATTTTCTTTTAATAATAATAATTAATTTTAATTAAATGAAAGTTGTGTTTATTGTATTGTATTTATAATGCATTATCGTTTCCACCCCCCCTAAAGGCGGGTTTAGACGGTAATACATACATGTCAAATTTTTGAGTAGAAGAGAATGAATAGTATCATGAAAACTTTATATGTAATGAACACGTACGACATTGAGAGCAAATACGGATGAAAATTTGACAGTAGTAAGGCTAGCTTTGTTTTTTTTTAATTAAAAAAAAAAAAAAAAAAACAATCACTTTCGTTAGATCAGAGATGCATTTTTATTTTATTTTTTATTTATGTTTAATGTCTTCACAATGTATGTAAAGTTTGTGTGGACGTATACGTGCATTTTATTCTTTCATTTGACTTTGATTTGATTTTTAAACAACCGTGTAAACGTAAAAAAATTTGCCTTAAGACTTTTATTTTTAAAATACGGATGGAATGTCATAATATTTTTTCTATGATTTTACGTACGTAATACTATGTTCACACTTGTGTTTTTGAACGCGTTTAAGCAAAATGTTTTAATAACTAAACATAACCGTTCACATTATATTTGCGATGTTTAAGAATGACGTTTTATCAGCTGATATTGGTGCTTGTACAAAATTGTAAACAAGTTTGAGAAAATTAAAAATATGTCTACGAAAAATTGGAAGAATACAATTATGGAATTCTCAATATTAATGATTTATTTAAGGGTGAGCAAAGAATATATAAAAAAAAACCGCCCGTCATACGAAAAAATATAAATAATGTGAAAAACAACTAATTCTGTTGTTATTATTGTTGGTGTTTTTTTGAGTTTTTTGTAAGTGTGCTGCCATTTTACACTACGGTAATGTGTTTAATAACCATAAAAAGTGACTGTTTCATCAATTACATACTGAACACATCCCAAAATAAAATGCAACCCTTCCATTTACGTGTTTAACGAAGTGTTTAAATTTAAAACATCTCATTTGAGATGTTTAACAAAACAAGTCAATGTATGGTAAAACATCTCTAAATCGACGTGTTTAAGGCTTAAACACGATTGAGATGTTAAACACGTTAGATGTGAACATAGTATAAAGTATTATCGTCTCAACTGTCCTTAAACGATATTGCAGCCTCCACTAAATGCAGATGGAAATAATTAACCTCCAAATTAAACCATTTTAGTGGTGGTGGAAATTTAGTGCATTAAATTAGAGTACATAATGCACTATTTTTTTCCACTACCACTAAATTTTGTGGAAAATTAAATTAAAATGAAATAAATAAATTCATCAAACAGTAGATTCATGTCAATGTTATTGAATAACAAATTATTCAATAACGGCCGTATGTATAATGAAAAATTAGTAATTCGTTAGTATATGGGACAAAAAACTGTCAAGTTTATCACCCGCCATAGACCGATATTATTAAAACTTTCCATACCCTATATTTGATTACTAGTCGGATAATCCAAAAAATTAAATTCCTTGTAACTTTGAGTAAGAATTTCCACGTATTGAAATGACAAACTTAGCCACTGTATACAACGATCTGCTAATTTTTTATTATACATAAGGCCGTAAGTCTTTTAGAATTACGAAATGAAATTTTTGAATTGAGACTGGAAACATAGACCTTTTCAAAATTATTATACTTAGTGGAAAATGTTGTTTAATATTACTTATGTTATATGTATATGTGTTCAGAACAAAAAAGAAATACAAAAGATTAAAAAAGTACATTAGCGTACTTTTTTATGTGTTATGCAGAAAAAAGTACATTTAACAAAAAAAAAAATTACCCTTACTGGTTAAAAAAGGATGTTTGGCAAGCCTAAATAAACCAGCTGCTTGCAAATGTCCCGTAAAAACGTAGAGAATTTATATTTTCTACAGATTGATACGCGCCGTTACGTTACATTTTTTATTCGGTAAGCGCTGCCATTACTTTGCATGTAAAATAAATGATCAGCTGACTCGTCAACGTTAAGATACGTTACGTTACGTGTGCCTAATTCTACCTTTATAATCAAACAACGAACCAGGGTGAGCAAACAAACAAAACATTTCGCAAAAGTTACAACAAGGTCATACAGTTTTCAAAATTTTTTTAATGGTATTGTACATGAGCAAAACCAAAACAAATACTTTCTAAATGAAAAAGAGCGCAAATGAAACAATTAGCTTTTCGCTCTTGTACTTGCTTTGTTATTCCGTCACATTCGTATAATTTGTTTTTTTTTCTCTTTTTCTTTTCTTTTTCTCATCTTCTTTCCTTTTTCTTCTCATTAATTTTTTGTTGTACCTAGGCAAATTTGAGTTAGTGTATTTGTAGTACTCAAAACAATATACAAAATTAAATGGGACAATCTTTCTGACTGTTTCTGTTTTATTTTTGTTTTACTCATTGTAAAGAATACAACAAAATGAGATCAGACGTTCAGTTTTGTCTATTTTCCTACTCTGAAGCTGACACATAAATAAAAAACTGTTTTATTTCGTCGTTGTTGACGTTTAACTTTTCTTAATTTAACACCAATTTGGAAATTTTAGGGATTCCTACAATTTTGCGTTTTCATAGCGAACAAAAATTTGCAGCAAGCCCTATTATTTGAAATCTTTCAACACCATTTGGTGGTAATCAATAAAGTCTATTCAGGGTGATTTATGCGAAATGGATCTCAAATATCTCACAAAAATTGGCAATGAAAAAGTATTTGCCGCATATTCATATTTTTCTTTACAAATGCACCAATAAGATTTGAAGCCTCTAACAGAAACTTTTAATTTTTTTAAAGAATTTTCGAAAACATTTTTTTTATCTTCTATGGCCATATACCCAAAAATAAAATTATTTAGATTTGAAGTCTTTATTTGCCATACAAATTTTGAGTTAAGCTAAGTTAGGTTAGAACCACTTGGTCCATTTTTCTTATTGTTTTCTTTGTTATTTTTGAGCGGTGACATATAGTGACTTAATTTTTTAGCTGACTTGGTCTTTTTACAAAACCATGTTATGTATTCAAGGTTCTGACTTACAACAAGACTGAGAAAAATAAAAAGTTACGAATCTTAGGTTAAGGGACCATTTGGTCCATAATGTATTTTCTTTGATTTTTTTTACATTTATTTAACAAAATTAGTATTTATTTGTTGGTTTTATAAAAATTGTCATTGCATAATAAGCAAAACTTTTTTCTATTAGTTTTGCAAATAAACTTACTGCAAATGAAGCATTTAATATCACACACAGATACACACAACTACAAATTTCATGATTTCGGCCCTCTGAATTAGAAATATTATTTGAAGAGGCCACTGGAACTATGCATGGTTTTATTATTTCAGTAAATAACTGTGCTGGTAACTCTTTTTGAGGTAATCTAGTCCGTTTCACCATATACACGTTAGCCAGAGAAAGTGCTAGTTGGGGCAATAACTCTGGTCTCCTGCAATTCCGATCAGCTGGAACCCAGGAAACGTCGATTTCAGAAAATATTATGTACGCATTCAATGCGGATATATCAATTATGTTTGCAAATAAAATGTTTGGCCATCGAGTTGTTTTGTGTTTATAGAATGGTACAAAGGGATTTTTTTGAAAGTCAGCAATTTAGGAGGAAATTTCCTTTCCTGAAGTTTTTTGCCAAAGTGCAATATGGGAAAAAAATGTTTGCCTGTTACATTTTGCCTTTTCAAGCCTTCTTTTAAGTCCAATAGAACGCGTTGTCCTTGGTTCTGGCTGTGCTTACCAAGTTTTAGTTGTAACCTGACCGAGAACCAAAATTTCAAACCATATTGTGATGGTTTTGATGGCACAAACTGAAGAAAAATACATCACCCCCTTAATGCAACAAGTTACTCATCAATGGTGACATTTTCGTAACAATTATAAAACTTTGGAAGAAGTTGTTCCCAACGGTTGCACAGTTCACGAATAAGAGCTAATTTATCGCAACTACGCATATGCCGTCGACTCAAAACATCATCGAAACTGATGGTAATCATATGAAATTTTTCTTCAGACATAATTGCTTGGAAAATGGGACGATCAAATTTTGCCTCAAATAAACCATGAACATCTTAATTTTTTCTATTTTCAATAATATATTTTATATTAGCTAACTATTTTGTTCAAATAAAAAAACGAGATTATACATACAGACATACGCCTGAAGAATGAGCAATGCAATATATGCGCTCAACGCGTTTTCAACAATTTCTTTGCACTTGCCACCAAACTCGACCCTGCCATACTTATTAGTATTTTCGATGATAATTCTTTCTATTGGAGTCCGAAATACAACATAAAAGCTGACAGAATGTCATTGCATCTGGCTGCGTTGAGATAATATTCTCAGCGGTAGCTCCAATAGGCTGAGGTAATGGAATGGCACTCCAAAGCATTTTGTTTTTAGCAATAAAAAACGAATCAACAGAGTTAGCTGCGGATTCCGGTTCAGTATCTGCTTCAGAAGAACTTGTTTCGCTATATTCTGAAGTATAATCAAATTCCGAATCTGAAATATCGGAGTCACTTTCTGCATTGACCAGTTCGCCCTCAATAAATTTTTACATTAGATGTGTTGAGTAGATATTTGCGGTGGTCACGTGATTTGCGTGGTTCGCGTGAATAACGCGTGAAAGTGAGATATTTTATTTTTACTGACGTGAGTAGTGCGTGAGTAAAGAAAAATTCGAGTGAGTGATTCGTGAGAGATTATAAAATTTCTTGCGTCAGCGTGAGCCAAAAGTCACTCACTCGCCCATCTCTAGCGTTGAGTAAAGCTTAACTTAATAATATTTAGGGCCAAGTGATCCAAAATAGATACAAATATAAAATTAAATGGTTATTTTGTATGAATATTGAAGTATGGACCAAATGGTCCATTAACCTAACATTCGTAAGCTTTTTCTAACCTAACAGCAGGGTTAAAGTCAACATAAGTTTTCTTTGCATACCGGCACTCCACTAGAAAAATACACACTTATGTAACCATAACGCACCTCTTAATCATAATTTTTTTCTTTCCTTTTTACTTAATTTATTGCACAATATCTCTCAGAAGGTAGATTTTAATAAATTTGTAAAAAGTGGCTTTTAATCAAAGACCCTTAAGCTTTAACATACGCAGGCATGAATGCATATGTATATGAATGCTTTTGAAAAAATTACATTCAACACTTAAAAATACAAATTACAGGATGTTGTATATTTTTTTTCTTTTCTCTTACTTCTACTAATTTTTCGTTTCTGTAACTCAAATCAACAAAATGTTTAACAAAGGCATCTTAATTTTTTGGTTCTCTTGATTTTAGGAAATGTTTTGTGTTTTTTTTTTATTTCCTTTCAACTGCTTTTGTTTCCTGCAGGTATTAGTAAAAGTAAAAAAAAAAATATGATTTTTAATAAAAAATGTGATTGCAAGTGTATGGACTAGTAAACAATAAATTTGTTCTTAACAGTGCAACCTGAATTATAGCATCAAGCATAACTTAACTATCAAATTCTATACCCATCAACCGAAAGAAATGTAGTGACGTTAATGCTTTACAAGTGGTATATTTGATTTTTATACTGCTTCAAGCAGTTTAGTTGGTTGTTAAACTGCTGCAATTATATTTGTGTTTACAGAGTTAAATTTGTCATTGTAAAACAGAACTGATACTTTATGGAGGAATTTCGATTTTACTTTTAAATTTACTTTTATTTTTATTTAGCGTGTCTTTCACAAGTTTAACATACTAATCTTCTGCCGTTGATGAACAACTGGATTTATTTAATAACGCCATAAAGTATTTTTAATATATTCCATGTTAATGTGTTTTAAAAATATCGAGGTATTTTTGGAATGGTAAAATTTATTGTCGACAAGTAGGGATGTTGAACGTATCGGCTCCCAGGTTATAGCCGGCAGCTTTTCATTCGATGTGGTCAAGGAGTTCATCTACCTTGACACCGCCATTACAAGCAAGAATTGTGTCAGTCTGGAGATCAAAAGAAGAATCACACAGGCCAACAGGTGCTACTACGGTCTCAGTAGGCAGTTTAGTAACACAGACCTCTCTCGTGCAACAAAATTAACACTCTATAAGTCGTTTTTTCTTCCGGTGCTTCTCTATAATGCGGAAGCATGGACGCTGTCTTTGGTTCTCTAAGGTATGGCGATGAGTTTCGCATTAGATCCAACCATGAGCTGTATGAGCTCCTCGGCGATATGGGCGTTGTTCAGCGCATTAACATCTTGCGGCTACGCTGGCTCGGCCATATTGTTCGGATGGATGAATCTGCTCTAGCGAGAAAAGTTTTCGATGCTAAGGTCACCGGACGTCGACGTAGAGGACGACCATGTTTACGTTGGAAAGATCAAGTTGATGAAGCCCTGTCGTCAAGTGGTGTGACCAACTGGAGAAGGCGCGCTTAACAGAGACGTCTGGATACTAGTGTTAGGGCAAGACGAAACCCGTTAACGGGTTGTTATGGCCATCTAGTAAGTAAACTTTATTTCACTACAGACAATAAATAGGGCAAATTATTTCAAATCGGCAATATTAAGACATTTTATATGTGTTTGTCTTTAATGTTATATTTGCTTTAAATCATAACTTATGTGCATTTATTAAAAAAAAAATTCTAGATTTTTAATTTTGATTTTAATTTTAATTTTTTTTTTTTACTCTTATAACAGTTCACTAACCAATACTATAATATAGAAGGCTTGCTCTTTTTGAATTGAATTTACAAAATAAATGAAATAAGGTAAGACCCTGAATACATTTGTCTACGATGTTGCATTGACGCTGTAATATTAGCGTTCAAACTTAGTGGAACGCAACTCAATGCTTGACACTCTAATTAGGAATGCATTTTATAGAAAAACTCGTATTTTTTAAGACGACTCGTTTTCAAAACCATCAAATTTTTCTCTCTACAAAGAAGCCTCTTTTTAGTTTTACTACCTTTTGTAATTTCTGTTTTTGTAAAACTTGTCTTTATACATTTAGGAATTCAATTTAGAAATTAACAAAAACCAAAAACTTGTTACAAAATATTTTTTAATTAAGACTCTTTCCGCCCCAAAAGGAATGTGTATAGAGTTAAAAAATTTGTAAAAGAGAAAAAAAAGTTTATAAAAAAAACAATCAGAAATGTTATTTTCCTAGAAAAAAAGTATACATATGTATGTATGTATGTTTGTATATATCTAGAATCTAGATACACATAAACATGAAAAGCCTTTGAATTTAGAACAAGCATATAAAAAGAGCCAACAGTTACAAATTATTTGATGAAACAAAGTACTTATGAATTTTAATTTAATAAAAAGTATACATTTTATTTTAACCTTGAGTTCTTTTCTTTATTAAAAAAAATCAACAATTAAGACCTTGGACTAAAATTTATCATTTAAAAGTCCATAAATTATTTTAAAAAGAATAGTCAATAAGAATAACGCTGCGGGAGAAGGAATTTTTTTCCGGACGAGACAAACTGGAGGTGAAAGAGTGCTATCAGTATACTAAAACCTCCAATGGTTATAACAATGTAAACTTTCGTTATTTTGATGGGTTTTTTTTTTTTTTTTTTCATATAAATTTCAGGTGAAGTAAATTACTCGTATTAAATAAATTTGACAATTGAAATTTTGTATTTTAGTCATATTATATTCAGATTTATTAGTTTTTATAATTTCGTTGATTTATTTGGGTAAAATATTAGTGAGGGTCGGTCTTACATTTTATCCCTCTAGGGGCTACTCCAGGGCAGTTGTAGAGCTTTTTGTGGACTTTTATTCCGTCAACCCAACGTTTGACCCCGATGAGGAGCCATTAGCTTCCATCCCACATCCCTTCTTTTTGGCTCATTTATTTCTCTGCTGAACCTCGCAAAATAAGCGGTTCTAGCTAATCGATATCGAAAAATCGTATACTATCCCACACCTATGAGAATAGTTTTAATCTCCTTGTAAAATATCTTCCTTCCAATTTATAGGTAAAAAGGTAAAAAAAAAATCATGTTCTAAATTAAATCAAAGGTAATTTATTACCCTTATAAATACGACTTTTACGAGATGCGTACTTATAATATATTTTAAGAAAATTACAATTAAGTAAGTATAACTTTGTGCATTTTTGTATTTTTTTCCGATTTTCAAGATCTCATATTTCCGGATCCAGAAGTGTCAGTGCCCTTTAATTTTATATTTAACTTAGTGTTATGATATACTTTATTCATACCAAAAATTATAAAATTCGACGGGGTGACTTACACCCATTGGTTGATTTGACTTGGAATGAACTATAAACATTTTTATTACTTTAAATTTTTAATAAATAAAATACAGAAAAATAAATTATTTTTCATTGCTGAAGATATTTTATAAAGTCAGTAATTAAAAATAATTGAGCCTATTTATATTTATTTAATATTAAGTTTTAGATATTTATTCCTTTTGTTTAGAATTTTACATATTTTTTCTCAGTAAAACTTTATCTATCCATGTAATACCAAAAAATTAAAAAAAATATAAGAAATTTTTCAAATTAGTTGTTTGCTTGCAATTTATAGTTAGTTGATTGGTTTTTCTTTAATTACTTTTTTTTTATTATAAAAAAATCAACTTTTCGAAAAAATATCCTTTTTAAAAAAGCATTTAATAATTGAATGCTTCATGGCTTTTATTAAAAAAAAATAATTAAAATATATTTTGTAAATTACAAAAGTGTTTTGCAATATATTTATTTGTTTTAAATTAAAATAAAAAAGGTAAAAAGGATATTTGTAAGTATAAAAATCCAAAACAGAATAAGAGTTAATTAAAATTATTTACATAACTTGGTTAATTTAAACAATAAATGTGCAAAAGGTAAATTGACAGTTTTGTAGAAAATTTAAATATTTTATAAAACCTAAAAAAAAATACATAAATATGTAATTGGCCATTACAACTCTTATTCAGAGTTACGGTCTAGCTGCTCGTTTCACCCATTTCGTGTGTGTAAATATTTATCCAAGAGTACCGGGACCAACAGTTTAAAGTCGACTCCAAACGACAGACTGGAAAAGTTTGTTCATGGCAATCAGTTACTCTTAGAGTTTTTGCCAGGAGACTGCTAAGAGGTAGTCGCCGAAAGAAATATTTAACACAAAAACACATACATGGTTAAAGGAAAAACTGAAGTTTGATTCAGAGCATACTTTGTTTATTTAACAGCCACCCCATTTGAAAAAAAGGATAATTTTTTTTTTTTTTTCTTTTCGTTGATAAATACATTTTTGATTATTTTTTAAAGAAATGCACTTTCTACAGCCCTGTTTTATTTTAAATACTATTTACAGTGCTAAAGACTATCCTAGTTATTAAAAGAAGTTTATTGCTGGAGGTATAATAGTTCCAATATTTGCCTATTTGTTTCTGCAGGACGTCGAAAGGAGTTAATTACACTGTGCTACACCAAAAATATGCAGCTGTTCTGACATAGCAATTATGTTTTGTTGAAGCCCATGGAGTTCTGAAAAAACTTAAACCATTTCAGTACTCTATGGGCTTCAACAAAACAGGATTACTATATCAGTACCCATGTACATTTTATTTCACCTCTTTTGTAGGATAGTGTCATTTTCTATTTTATTCTTCTTCCAAAGGCATTGTTTGCTTTATTTAATGTTTGTGTCATAACAAAACATCACACAATAAATTTTGATATAAAAGTAAAAATTCAGTGAAGTTCATCTGTGCTTTATCTGCGGCTTTTCCTTTTTATAACTCTTTTTTTATACTCTTCAAACACACATTTCCATGTGACTGCAAAAGCCTGTTTAAATATAATATTTAATAAATTTGATGTTGATCTCATTTTAATATACACTTCGTAAACATTATGTTTAACACTGACTGCTCATGCATGCTAGAGAAATTCATGTGCATGAGCATCTGTATGAAACAACATGTGGTGCATTTGCAGCTGAGTTTCATTTTTCTTTGTAATTCTCCTAGAAGTTTATACTTACATACATACAAATACGAGTATATATACCAAATAAAAAAAAGTTTTAATATACAGCAGTAAAAGGGCAAAGTCATTGAAAGTATAAACTTTGTGTTTATGTGTAGTATTATAACACTTTGCATAACACATTTTTACCAGTCTTAAATACACTCCTGTATGAACTGGGGCATAATGACTCCTTCACTTTGTATTGAAGTGTGCGCTTATACGTTTCACAGAGAAATAATGTAAAAAAAAATTTATAAAAAACAAAAATATTTTTATATACTACGTGTTACAGAAATGTCTGATGCGCTTTTGTTAAAAATAATTTAAAACGATTCTTAATATAATTTTTTTGGGCTGCAACAATGAATAAAATAGGAAAAAAAGAAAGACTGTCTCTGTTTGCTGTCATTAAACAAAAGAAAACTAAGTGTTGCACTTTTCCATGTTCATACATGGTCTTTACTTATGGTGCAGTTTTATTTTCATATAGTGAAAAACACTTTATTAAAAAATGTTTGTGATGATATGTGTCTTCACTAGAACCAATAATTTGGAGAAAGGCTTTGGTGCACTAAAATTGTTTTAATGACATTTAGTTTTTTTTCCAACATCTTAAAATAGGGGTTTTACTTCATTTTTCTGGGTAAAGTCCTCTAAAATAGAAATAAACCAAAATTTGTCTCAGTAAAGGCCAAAAATGACCAAAAGTACGGGAAGTAATTTCTTTTCTCTATCATGGTTGCAACATGTGCAGCGTTAGTTAAAAAGGTTTTTGTGCTCAAGTTTATATTACTCAAATGGCTGTTTTTGAAATATTCTTACAACTTTTTAGAGCATTCTGTTTCAGACATTTCAGTATTTACATACTGCCATCCCTAAATAAAAGCGGCAAGCGTTTTCTAGCTGTCAAAATTTCTCATGCCCATACAATTTGTATGGAGCTTCCCAAAATAACGCGGCGGCAATGCTTTGCAATTGTAAAGGCAAAAAATAAACAAAATAGAAGATAATAAATATTAATATTAAATAAATAAATAAAATATAATAAAAATAAATAAAATAGTACTATAAAATTTCGTTTATGCTACAAATACCAATAGAGAAATGCAGGTTATTACTAAAATAGTCAGAATTGTTGTATAAACATATGTTGTGTTTTCACAAAACGTTGCCGCTCTTATTTAGGGATGGCGGTTCAGAGTAAGCGCTGAGCATTAGAAAACGTTCCGCTTGCCGCTTTTATTTACGGATGACTCTTAATTTAGCTTCAAAGAAAGCTTTTAGTGTCAAAGAACAAACAATTTTTAAAGCTTTAATCATAGTTCCCACTATCATCTTTTGATTTATGTTCAATAAAAAAAGGGAATTTTTATAGCTTTTTATTGATGCTTAAAAGGTATTTATCCAATATCGTTGAATGTTGTCTTGTTACATACATATGTACATAATTGGCTATTACAACTTTTTTTTGAGAGTTACGGCCTAGAATCTCACAATACCCATATTGTGTATATCAATTTATATCCATGTGTACTGGGTTTTATAGTATATCGTGGCTTTAAAACGCCAGATATGCGAAGCCTGGAATTCTCAGAGCTTTTGCCAAAAAAATAAATGTTTTTTCATATTTCTTTCAAGATATCATAGCTGGAGTTTGAAGTCGGAGCCCTCGTCTAGAAAGCCAACACACTCCATACCAATCTATTTTGAATCCGGATGTTGTAAAAAGAAATATTATTTTATATTTTAATTATGGCGATTTATTTTTTGGAAAAAAATGTAAAACTTGTTTTGCCTTCTGAAATTTTAAGTTCTTTTTTAAAAACAATGTAACATAAAAGAGGGGTTGCGTGTTCTTTTTTAAAAAAATTGCCATCATTAAGTGTAAAAATGCGACTTTTCTTGCCCTTAAATAAATCACAGGGTGAAGATAATAAACCCAAATATAAAGCTGTCATTTTTATTATACTTTTTTTTTTATTTGATTAAATATTATTATATTTAAATTTTTGTAATTTCTTTTTTTTTTTTTTCTTTTACTTAAATTTTTTTATATATAACAACAAAGTGACTATTTATGTTCGTTTTTGGCAAAAAACTGAGTGCAATTTAATGGGGTGAGGGCAGTGTTCTTAAATTGACACTTTTTTTAAAGCCAACATTTTTTTCCAGAAAAAAAACGGCATTAATTTTTAGTATTTTATTGTAATTTATTTTGAATTATAGGGATTATTTTCAAACAACTACATAATTATAGGTAAATAATAATAATAAAAATTAAATAAAAATAAAATTAAGTACTTTTAGATATACAGTGCAACCGCGGTCACGTGAACTAATTAAAACCAAGGCAGATCATGTTAGGGAAATTGTTTACTTTAGCGATTTTTGAATTTCATGACAAAAGTATAAAATTTTACAATATAAACCTATGTTCTACACGCTTGAACTGATTGTTTTGATTATTTTGTTATTTGAATTATTAAAATATAAAACAAAAAAAAAAGAATGAGATCACGAGAAAATAATGGTCGTGATTTAATTTTTTTTTTACCAAATGTCATGGACACAGCAAGAAACATTGGCAAGCTAAGCACACCATAAAAGTTAGTGAAACAATGCTTTAATTGTGATATCAGAGTCATATGCAATAAAAAAATTATTCACATTATAGAGCTTTCTGAGTTTGTTCACGTTACAGAGTAGTTAATGTAAAGAAAAGCTTGTTCACGTTAAGCGATGTTCACGTTACCTCGAGTGTACTGTATGTTATATACGCTAATTGTTTGATATATGTTAAAGCTATTTGAATGGAAGTTTTTTTTATATACGTAAACTGGAAAAGAGTGACCGGAGGTTAACTGGTCTAGATTTTCTATCGCCTTTCTAGAGCGTTTGCGATAACGTGAACTGTTGTTTCTGAGTCGGTTCACATTTTTAAGACTATTCACGATTTCGAATGTCAAATTTTGAAGAAAGGAGTAACACTGTTTGCCATCAGAAATAATATTTTAATAAAAAAACAAGTGTGTCAAGCAAATATTTTATTGACTTAAAAAAAATATATGCAGTTTGACATCTCATTATTTAAACAGTTTGTTATTTCTTTTGATTCCTTTTTAATGGAACAAATTGTTCCTAGGAATGCTGATCCACAGGCTTTTCATATTCTACTTCATCTTCCTAAATCACTGATACCTTAACCTTTCTGCAATAACTCAAGAATATAAACTTTATATTTCACAGATAATACTTTCAGTTCTTTTTTACATTTTTTACTTTCACAAGAAAACATTTTAAATAACTTCAACGCAATATCAAACATAGTGGTAGAGCGCTCGCACAGAAACTCACACGACCCAGGTTCGATCCCAGTGAAGGACAAAATTATAAAAATAAAAATTTGCGGTTTTCTAAAAATTACAAATTAAATTAAAAATTAAATTTAAGAAAATAAGAGGTTCCCGCCCCTCCAGCAAGACCATCTGCAAGAAACCGCCCCCTGACATTTCTATTCTATTCCACCAGAAACCAATGATCAGGAGTACAGCGCCACCTTCTGGGAAGATAACAGCTAATCTACTGAAGACGCTCACCATTCATATAAAACATCCACCGACAGATGAGGCAATTGCTGTTTGATCATTCGAGGGTGAAGGTATAACACTGGCTCTTGAGTGGACAAATTTACACCAACTTGTTTCATCAACAATAAAAGGCGCAAAATATACAAAACACCTATGAAAAAAAAAAAAAAACCTATCAACCATCTTCACATTCCAATACAATGCACTGCATCAGTAGGGGTTTGCCCCTGAGTATTGGTCTTAAAAAAAAAAAAAAAAAAAACTGACAGATCAGAGCACACATCCTCCGGTACAATCAAGAAGAAACAACGTTTTAACATAATTAAACAAACGAGATCATTATTTAAGGATTTCTCTATTAAAAATGTGTAAAATACCAGAAAAAGTAGTTTACGTTTCACATTTTGTTCACGATTTAAGGTAGTCTGTATAAGAAACATTCATGTTTCAGAGACGTTTACCCTTTCGAGTGTTAATGTTTTTGCAAGTTATTGTAGTTTCTTTTTATGTTTTGGTGGATGGTTGCAAACCCAATGCGTTAGATCAAGTTCTTTCATTTACAGAAAAGTGTACTACCCACTAGTCTACTAAAACACCTTATAATGTTGCATATAAAATGAATTATAAAATACAAGTACATATGTGTTTTAGCTTATATGTATATATAAATACAAGTCTTGCAAACGTAGCTTAGATTAGAGTTATAAAGCAGACCCAATACATACATACATACATAATTGGCCATTACAACTCTGTGTCAGGGTTACGGCCTAGTTTCTCGCAGCACTTATGTTGTGTGTGTTAATTTTTATTCATGAGTATCGGGACCTACAGTTTAAAGTCGACTTCGAACGTCAGTTTTGAGCATAATAATAATAATTGTTGTTTAGTGTATGTTTATTGAAAAGCTACAAAGTAGTATATATCATTTTAAAATTTTTTTGGTTTTTTCTTTTTACCTTAATAATAATATTTAAATTTGTTTCCTTTTCTTTTTCTTTATTACAGTAGGAATTTAGATTACATAGAAATAAGCTTCGAAAAAGGGAACTTTTTAGTGTGCGTAATAAAATATTTTCACAAAACACTACTCAGCAAATTTTGGACGCAAATTAATATTTAAAAAGGAATAAAAACACGTGCAGATTGTGAAAAATTGTGATGCTTTTTATATGAAATTAAACACTGATAGCAGCTCCACCTCTGTTTAACATTTATACCACAGGGTTAAAAAAATAACAAAATCTGCGTATAAACGTTATACATGAAACATAAGCTATTAAAACAGTGAATTGTGAAGAACGTGAACGCAAAAAATAGTAATAAAATTAACCATATTTTTCAAACTTTTTTTTCATATTTTATCGTTTTCTTCTCATATAGTCGTGCGGGAGTTTAAGTTTAATACGCCCTTTTTTTATATATCTCGAGTTAAAGCTGCCACTTTAGGTTTTCTACCCCAGATTTTTCAGGTCTGCAATCCGTTTTCGGATATGTCGTCCAGTTTTGGAGATAAGTTACCAGAAACGGATTGCAGATTTTAAAAATGTTGGTGTCAAAAACCTAAAGTGACATCATTAACTCGAGATATATAAAATGGCGGATAGAGCACATAAACTCCCGCATCACGATATGTTAAAAGGCTCAATGAAATGGTGTTTTGTCTTCACTTGTTCGCGAGTGGGCAACATTGATACACTTTTTATGTTTAAATTTTTGATATATGTAAGAGACATAAAAAATAAAAAATTTTAAGAAAAATTATTAATGTATATTCTGTTATATTATGTCTGTGCAACATGTATTTTCATGCATGTCATCGATTATATTACATTTTTGTTTTTAGTGCCTAATAATGGGATAGTAACCTTCAATTTATTAATTAAAAAAAATATTCTTTTTGTTGTTGATGTTTTAGTCGCCGTAGTCTAGTGGTTAGTGTCTTGGCTTATTAGGCAAGATCTCCGGGTTAAAATCTCAGCTCTGACATCTTGAAAAAAAGAAATATGAAAAAAATTATTTCTTTCGGCAACTACCTCTTAGCATCCTTCTAGCAAAAGCACTGGGAGTAATTAATTGCCATGAAAAAGCTTCTCAAATCTGTAGTTCGCAGTCGGCTTTAAACTGTAGGTCCCGGTACTAATACATACAAATTAGCACAAATAACTCCAGTGCTGCGAGAAGCTAGGCCTTAATTATGCAACAGGGTTATAATGGCCAAGTATGTATGTAGTGTCGAAAACAATCAGCAGACACACAAAGTTAATTAAAACTGGATAGCTTTTATTTATATGGAAATATAATAAAATATTTCATATGATAAAATTTTTAGTAAATTATACTTTATACTTATAATATATGGATATTTAAATATTTTAATTAAAGATGATAGCAATAAATAAAAATAATAATATATAATATACATAATTATTTATTCTCTGACTTTAATGTATGTATATGAACACAAACATACATACATATTTCTTTAGTTTTTGTTCATTTGGCTTTGTATACACTTGTTTATATGAATGTTCAAAAAAGTATACTTCATTTAATTTCAGTATGTTTATACGAAAAACAAATATCAGTTGTTTTAATCTCCTGTTCATTCATGAACGAATGTTAACAGTTATACATACATACATATACTACTTATGTACAAACGACCTTATACGCAAGTTAACTACACTACACTTAAGCAATTCCTACATAAATAAAAATTAAAAGAAATACAGAAAATTTTGAGTTTTATTTTCATTTTTTATAACTTTGCAATCAGCTACTGCTACAATAGCAGCAATTGTAACATTTTGGCCAACAAATAGTAAAAAGCTTGTTAATTAATTTTGCTTATTCGTGCATTCTTAATAACGACTTGCAATTTGTAATAAGCTTACTTGTAGCACATTAACATACAAACACATACAACTGTATTTACGAGTATTTGTGCAACGTTGCTTTTTATTTAATTTTTTGCAATGCATCATTTTTTTTAATGCGTCAGATAAGCAACAGGTAGTAAAATATGTGCTTCATTTCATATGAAAGTAAAAATTTAAATGAAAAAAAAAAATTGAATAAAACATAAAATAAAATTAAAATGTTTTCAACATGACTGATGTACTTAGCTTTAGCTCGTGTTTTATTATTTTGTAAAAATTTAATTTTAACCCCATTACTCTTTCCTTTTCTTATTTATTTAACAAGTTAATTAAAAAAAATCAAAAAGTAATACTTATGTATATAATTCAACTACAGAATATTAATACATTTAATTTTATGTTTCTTTGTTTTAATTATAATAATTAAATTATACTTATATTTTAAAAATTTATTGCATCAATACGGATATTCTGGCATACGTTGCATATTTTATTGAAAATGATTACATGGGAAAATCTTTAAATCTTGTTAAATAAATTAATTAAATGGAATAGTTTTATCATCAAGTATCAATTAATTGGAAAGCTTAAAAAATGTTAAAAGATCTAAAAATATACACGATGTGGTGTAACAAGAATAGAAAAAGAAAAAAGGAAAAAAATTAATAAATAAACAAAAACCTTTTTTCTTAATTTTTACACTCAGGCTTGACTTTTGGCCCATACTGAATGCCACATTTATTTTTTTTTTGTTCAATTCTAATTCGGCATTACTATCAAATATCATTTTGTACTGTTTAAAAAAAAAATAATTGCAAGATTTGGCATTTTTATGAGCCCTATGCCTTTATTTTAACTAGAATTTAAAAACCTTTCAGATAATTTAAAGGTCTGCGAAAATAAATAACATACATACATGCATAAATAATTAGTCATTACAACCCTGTTCCAGGGTTACGGCCTAACTTCTTGAGAAGGTTGTTAATGGTAATCAGTTACTCTCAGATAGAGTTGTGCCAAATCGTTCAGTTAAATGATCGGTCATTTTCGTGCGGTCAATAAAAGTGATCCGGATCGTTCACTTCGTTCAATCGTTTACTTCATTAATTTGTTCTGGTCGTTCGGTCGTTCAATCTAAATTTGTGTTTTCTTTGCTAGGTCCTTCGGATGCCATCTTCCAATTCCCTTTGTCACTAGCTCTCCCGCACGAAACTATTCAGGGTGTGAGACAACGCGTGCATGGCCCCTGAGTCCTTCACAATAAAAAAAAATTTGCGATAATTAAAATGTACTATTGTTCTTAAACGTTCTCTCTGGGCACAAAGATGAAAACGAAGTAGATGTTATCTTAAAAAAAATAAATATTTTCCTCCTTTCTATATATATGTAGAGTTATCTTCTTTAAATAAAACACTTTTTATTATTAATGTAATAAAGTTTATTTAAAAGTTATGTATGCTTTAATATATTACATTTAAAACTATGTAAGTATATGATGTTTATTCTTTACCGGTTGAACTACAAGTGAAAAAGCGTCTTCAAAACTACTCGTTAATTTCAGTCTGTCTTTCTTTTCGTTCATAGAGTTGTATTGTCAAAGGGTTGTATTATTAAGGTAATTCTGAGTTGCAATCAATGGCATTGTGGCTAGTAAGTGTTGCCACTCCTAGTGGTACGTACCGGTCCCACATATATATATATAAAAATATCTCAATTCCAATTTATTACAAACAAAAAAAAATATTTTTCTTTAGCTTGCGTTACTTTCTTATTTTTTTTTTCCAATAACTGGTCTATATCTTTTCTTTTTAATATTATTCTGATATTTAAAAAAAAACAATTTCCGTTACCTCTTTTTTTTTCTATCCTTATATTATTAAATTAGCAGGATCAAATACAGTTATGTATTCTATCACCACACCTCTCTAACCTCATCTAAAGGAGCTCCTTCAAACGGTGATCTATGGTAGTGGATGATATTGATGTCTACCCAAATCTGATCCTTATAGATTATCGATTATCGAATTTTTTTATAAAAACAAAATTTCTACTCTAAGGTATCAATATTAAAATTGAAAGATAAGACCCGAGTTATTCTTTCTTATGGTTATAAATACGTATATACAAATTCACTAACAAATAAATGGACGTATTAAAACTTAAAATGGTCAAATGTATGTATACAAATTAAATAAAAAAAACTACAAGTGTTGAAATTTAAAAAAACAAAAGTATTTAAAAAATTATATATACTTATAATTATAAATAGATTAATAGACAAGCACAATTCTATAACTTGGTAAGCCTAGAAATTTACAGCCTAAAAAGAACCAAGGCCAACGCGTTCTATTGGACTTAAGAGAAGACTTGAA
Source organism: Metopia argyrocephala (assembly GCA_963576795.1). Lineage (NCBI taxonomy): Eukaryota > Metazoa > Arthropoda > Insecta > Diptera > Sarcophagidae > Metopia > Metopia argyrocephala. The sequence continues at coordinate 78,178,415 of OY756208.1, read as the reverse complement.
AGGGCAAAATATAACAGGCAACAATTTTTTTCACTTCTGAGTTGGTAAAAAAAACTTCAGCAAAGGAAACTTCCTCCGAAAGTGCTGACTTTCAAAAAATTCCCTTTGTACCATTCTATAAACGCAAAACAACTCGATGGCCAAGCATTTTATTTGCAAACATAATTGATATATCCGCATTGAATGCGTATATAATATTTTCTGAAATCGACGATTCCTGGGTTCCAGCTGATCGGAATTGCAGGAGACAAGAGTTATTGTGGCAAACTAGCACTTTCTCTGGCGAACGTGTATATGATAAAACGGACTAGATTACCTCAAAAAGAAATACTAAAACCATGCATAGTTCCAGTGGCCCCATCAAATAATATTTCTAACTCAGGGGGCCGAAATCGTGTAATTTGTAGTTGCTGCAGTAAGTTTATTTGCAAAACTAAGACAATTATTATTAAATAAACTAATAAATAATAAATTTTTTTAAATAAATGTAAAAAAAATCAAAGAAAATGCATTATGAGCCAAATGGTCCCTTAACCTAAGATTAGTAATTTTTTGTTTTTCTCAGTCTTGTTTTAACTCAGAACCTTGAATTTTTTAATATACTGTTGTTTTGTAAAAAGACCACGTGAGCTAGAAAATTAAGTCACTATATATCACCGATAAAAAATTACAAAGAAAACAATAAAAAAATTTTACCAAATGGGCTTAACCTCACAGCAGGAATATTTAACAAAAGTGTCCAGCTCCTTGCGTATGCAGACGACATAGACATCATTGGGCATATCAAGCAAGATGTGACCGCAGACTTTAATGCTATTGAACTGTAGTCTACAAAAATGGGTCTGGCGGTAAATGAGAGCAAGACGAAGTACATGTTGTCGACGAGTAGGATGTTCAGGATACAGCCGGGAACTATACATTCGATGTGAATGAGGTGTTCATCTGTATGAGCTCCTCAGCAATATCGGCGTTGTTTAGCGCATTAATATCCAGCAGCTACTCTGGCTCGGCCGTATTGTTTGGATGGAAGAATCTACCCCAGCGAGAAAAGTTTTCGATGCGAAGGTCACTGGACATCGAAGTAGAGGACAACCATATTCACGTTGGAAGGACAAAGTTGATGAGCCCTGTCACAATCGATATGATCAAATGGAGAAGACGCACGAAACCTCTTACCGGGTTGTTATGGCCATTTGAGTAAGTAGTTTTGATAATTCGACTTTAAATATGTAGTTCATCTACATATACTTACTTATTTTTATTATTTGTACTGCGTTCGGTACAAGCATTGAAGAAATACCAAAATATTCAATGTACTTCCTATTGCACTGTTTTTTGTTTCTACTATGTAACTCATTGTAGTCGCCATGGTCTAGTGGTTAGTGTGTTGGCTTACTAAGACATGGGCCCTGGGTTCGACTCCAGGCTCTGATATCTTCAAAAAAAGAAATATGAAAAAATATTTCTTTCGGCGACTACCTCTCAGCAGTCTTCTGGCAAAAGCTCCGAGAGTAACTAATTGCTATGAACAAGCTTCTCAAGTCTGTCGTTCGGAGTCGACATTAAAACTGTAGGTCCCGGTACTCATGGATAAAAATTTACACACACAACATGAGTGCTGCGAGAAGCTAGGCCATAATCCTGACACAGGGTTGTAAAGGCCAGTTATGTATGTATGTATGTGTCAAATATTTAACTGAGAAAATATAAGTATATTTTTCTTGAAACCAAGGTTGGCAACCGTTACCGTTATTAATACAGATACCGTTTAAATACCGTTTGAAATTGAATACCGGTACTCATACCAATACCGAGATTTTTTTTTGCGTAAAATACCGGTATCTGTATACCGTTTCCGTTAATACCGGGATAATACCGGTACATAAATATTTCTAGAATTTACATACTGGCGACATTTACGTTTATAAAAAGTTTGCTTGTATTTGATTTTTTCCAATTTAACGCTGGCTGCTCCACTGGTGACTGGTTGGCACACTTCTCTGAGAAGTGGATTGGGTATGTTCACCGCTTTGGTAAAAGCAAAGTTATTGCTCTAGATATGTTTATCGAAAGTTTTTGATAGAGTCTGGTACGAGGCTCACATTTCCAAACTAGCTGCCTTTGGTGTCGGTGACAATTTTTGTAGTTTTATAACGAGCTTTTTCTGAGACCGCGGTTGTAGACAATGGTTATAGACAGTGGCACTTCCAACCAGCTTAAGTATTAATTCGGGAGTACCGAAAGTCTCTTTTCTGTCTCTTACACAATTCCTAATTTTTCCAAACGAGCTTCTCCTTTCAATTTCCAACCCTATCTACTCTTTCGCAAATGACACCATCATTTGTCATTCATATTCATTTGATCGTAAGCCGAGCCATTGAAGATTCAGGCGAGAAGACAGAATATGAATGACATGCTTTCAAATGACCTACAAAAAATCTCCAAATGGGATCTGGCAAACAGGGTCGAATTTAATGCGTGTAAGACTCAATTTTGCTTTATGATACATAGAGGCTGTGATGATTTAATCCATATTTCGAGTGTCGAAAGAAGCTATCAAGTGTCTCGGCTTTTTAAAGCGGTGCAAGAAATACTTTGTCCCATCTCATCTTCTAAATATTTACAAGACCTATATCCGACCTAGATTGGAATAAAACCCTCATGTAAAGGCCGGTGCTTCAAAGTCTATTTTGGGGCTTCTCGACTGTGTACAGTAAAGGGCGAATGTGCTTATCAGCGATGGTAAGGTATCGATTCTTTGCAGCATCAGTGCAATATTGCGTGCGTTTCATTGCTCTATCAGTACTACTATGAGAGGAAAAAAGGATTTGATTCCCAATAGTTGCATATTTTTACGGACCACATGAGCACATCATTTTGTAGTTGATTGTCCAGTGAACCGTACAATGAATTATAGAAAGAGTTCTTTAATTAGCCGCATCACCCGTTTATGAAACCATAAACGATAAAAATAAGTTTAAATCAAATGTCCACAAGCACTATTTATTAATTGTTATGTTTAAAATATTATAAACTAGATGAAAATCCAATTTTTAGAAAATCCTCCTGACCAGTTGGTTAAGCACCAACGAAATGGCCATCGAGATATGCTTATTCCCATAAGAAATGCATTGTAAATATTTTGGAATTAAGCACAAATAATAGGAATAAATTGTGTTATTATTCCGAAGAAATATGCATTTCATTTGAAAAATTATATTATTTAACTATTGAACAGATTGTAGTCGATTTTCCTAGCTTAAAATAGTCTTAAGATTTTCATTCAATTTATTATTAAGTGTGAATATTTTTAATACTTTGTATTAACCTTTTGTTTTTGAATGAATTAATTTTTGTTTGCAATGTATTATATTTTTATAAGTATGTTATATTCTATGTGGTAACACCAGCTTTTGCTGAAATAAATGAATTAACAAATTAAGCATACATACATATATTTCGGTATAAGGGTATATCGGTATATATACCGGTATTAATATTTTGGTACCGGTATACCGATACCGATATAATTAAAATACCGATATCGATACCCATACCGAAATGACAAATAATTTTTTTACCGGTACTGATACCGATACCGAAATTCGTTTCGGTTGCCAACCTTGCTTGAAACATAATTTTAATCCAAACACAAGATTTCTCGCTCCTTTACTTCAATAGTGTCACAAATCAATAATCAGGTGGCAAATTACGGCATTCGATATTGAACGATATTTCATACAGTTTAAAAACAATTTTCGTATAAATTTCGTTCAATAATTTGCCCCCAGGATTTTCAGGGAAGCTGTTTCATGTTTTCAAATATAGTGCAAAACTATGTTAATAACGGCATATTTTGATCATAAAAGCTCAATTTTATTTGGATCATAATGACTTTTATACACAACAATAATTTGATATTGGGAGTATTTCTGCATACTTATCTCAAAAATCGTGACACTATGGGCGCCCAATGTAGAGTAAAGAAACAGACTTACAGCCTGTTTCTAGAACACGAATGGTTTTTGACATTCGTCTTTTTAAATGTGAAACAACAACAAAAACACTCAAATTTGTTAGTGTTTCCCATATAAGAATACGAATGTCAAACACCTTTCGTGTTCTAGAAACAGGCTGTAAGAGAAATTATTGTTTACTCTCAATTTACCGAACTTTACCCAAAAAGAAAAGAAACACATACATATTAAGTAGAACTGCATTACTATTAAGCGATCCTGTATTACCACAATTGAACAAAAACATATTATCACAATGGCAAAAGTATTACCATGCAGTTCTATGTAAAATATAATTTTTAGCAATGAAAATATTAATTTTTCAATTTTTTCGTTATTAGTGTTAGAAATAAGCTTTAAAATGAGATATCATTCATTAAATGTGATGCGGTGGTATGGGAGATATTTGCAGCCGACAAAAAAAGTGCTTTAGAAATAATATATATATGATTTAGATTAGAAATAATATATATGATGATAGTATAGTACGAAATTCGCATAAAAACTTACCCGGGGTCTACACCTGATATCAACTTTGATATGATATGAAAGAAAACGTCGGCAGAGAAAATAAAATGCTATTTTAATATTTCTCGTCATATCTAACAACAGGAACACGTTGATGTTGAAATATTATAATATTTCATTTTTTTTTTGTAGAGCAATGAAAGAAAGAACATGTCGGAGTATTTTATTAGTGGAAATTTGTTTAAAAATAAAGGGAAAATTTTATAAAAATTAAATAATTTTGTGTATAATTATTATTAATTAATAAATATTTTTTATTTTTTTATTATTTTATTGCTTTTTTATTGAATTTAAAAAATTAAATTTCACCTTTTTTTTTCTTTTTTTGTTTTGTTTCTCTATATGAGCTGTTTTTGACAGTTCATATCATGATATTGTTTTCATAATATATATTATGATATCGATATCATAATAGATATTATGATAGCTGATTCGCAATCTACACGTAACAAAATTATATCGGCTATCGAATTTGACGTACGCAGATATAAAAATATTTCGTTTCATATCTCGTGGAGACCCCGGGTTAGTATAGCATAAAATTAAAATTTCTTTGTGTGTCATACGCTTTTATACATAAAGACTAATAAACATATTTATTGACTTCAAAATCTAATATAAATTGACACATTTCGGTATTCAATTAAATTTGTATTATAAAAGCTAAGAAGAGTTCGCCTTCGATTCCAAGTCTGTCATTCGATTTCGACTTTAGTCATGATAGCCATGAACAAAAATTAACACACACAATATGGGAGTTGCGAGAAGCTTCACACAATTGTATTGGTGTAAGTATTTGTTTATTTATGTCATTATTTGAATATATCGAGCCTTTGGAGCAATACCGTAGTAATTCAAAAAATCGTGAACTGAGAAAAATGCATTTGAAGTTTTCATCCATCTCTTTCATAGTATTTTCGTTTACTAAAGTTATTTTTTTATAAGTTTTTAAATAAAGAGGAATGATATGTAATTAAAAAAGGTAAATACTTAATTATTAAATCATAAAGGAAATATTTCTTTATTGCAAATAAATATTGATTGAAATAGATAGAGGCAATAAAGACATTTTTAGCTGTAGAATCTTAACGATTAGAGATAGAACCATAATCTTTTTTTCTTTAGATAGATATTTCCCCACATATCATTTCTACATACCCAGCTCAAAAAATTAAAATTTTACTACGGTCTTGCACTAAATTCTCGATATATCCATACATAACATAAATAAATAAAATATTGCTTTGATACAATTTTTGTCTAGGTAGTATTGCTGAAACACATACACCTACTGAGCATTTTTATTGTAAATCCCATCTTTAAATTTCCTATTAATTTATGCATATTTCTATATTACAAATATTTACTTTACAGAGCAACAGTAACATTTAGTGAAATTATGGTGCAACAAACAATTTATTTTGCATGGAATAATTATCCTTTCGAATTGCAATCCTATATTTTCAAATATTTGGGTCATGGTGGCAGCAAGTACGTTTGGTGTGTAAACACTGGAATGAAATTACGCATTTTGAACCTGTAAAAAATCCAAATTAATCATTTATGCAAACAATGTATCCAACTTATTTGGTATCCTTCAAAATGATGAAGAATTCTCAAGCAGATTGGCATATAACAGCTTAGAAATAAATGATATTAAAATAAGTCAGAATTTTAAATTTATTTTAAAGTTACTGGGACCAAAATAGCAAAAACTACGGCTTTATGATTCTCCAATTTATGAAATTTTAAATGAATGCATGCCACAATTGGAAGAACTCAGTATCGATGATATGAACTACTCACAAAACGACAATTTAATTTTGGTTGATCTAAGCAAATTCAAAAATTTCAAATCGCTTGAAATTAAGTGGTGTGGTGTGCTCATAAATAACCTTTTATGGAAACTAACTCAGGCAGACACTTTGAAATTGGAGAAGTTATGTATCGATATATACCCACCACCGCAAACTGTAATACATGTTGTGCAGTTCCACTGCAAATCACTTAAGTACTTAGAAATTGAATTTCATGCGCACGGCGGAGACATTTGTAACTGAACAAAGACGTTTGAAATGTTGGAACATTTAGAGAAAATGTTAGAACTTAAAGGACTATGTTGTAGGGAACTGTTAGAGAGTATAATGTGTGCACTGCCAAAGAAGGCGCCTTTACGACATCTGTGCTTAGACTGGACTTTGCAATTGGACTTGCTGAAATTAATTATTAATAAATGGCCTGAGTCATTGTCAAGCATGGAGTTAATAAGTTGTGATTCTATAACCACGGAGGACATTAAAGCATTTGCAACTTTGCGTCATAGTCTGCGCAATCTTATCATAAAGAATATAAATGAAATACCACCCAATGGCTTAATGCAGGCCATAACACCGGATACAAATAACACACTCAAAACTCTGGTGTATATTAATGCGATACATGTCGACGACATGTTTACTCCGCAGCTCTTAATTCAACGTTTGCTTCGTTTAAACTATTTAAGTTTGGAACATTGTAGCGAATTTATTGACGATGCTCTTCTGAGTTGTATCTTCCGTTATCAGTTGAGCTTACTGCATTTGCATTTAGACCATTACAAGAATAGTTCAAAAATAACTGATAATGGCATAATGGGTTTTGGCAGCATTCCTGCACCTATTTCTAACCTTAAGGGTTTACAGTCACTGAGTTTAAGTTATTGTTGCAAAATTACGGATTGTGCTCTTATCAAATGCTTCAAATTTTTCAAATTACGTAAAATAGAGCTTTTCTGTGCCTGTGAAATCTCTTCAGCGGGCATTAAGAGACTGATAAAAAAACTAGAACTAAAAAAGGGGAGATTGAGTTACGATCTAAGAAGTATGCCCTGTCACATACTCGAACTCTGTAGTATATTACATCTCTACATACTACCTTCTGTTAAGAACAAATGTACACACATACGTACATATATTCATTTATTATGTTGCTGTTGATTCCTATTCTATTAATGGTTATAAACTAGTGTCAGTTAACGTTATTATGGATTTTGGTATATTATTAGATGGAAAATTGAATTTTATACAAACCATTACAATGGCTGTTAACAAAGCTCGTGGAATCGTGGCTTTTATCAAAGGATGGGCAAAAGAATTGAATGATTCCTTTATCACTAAAAGATTATTAACGTCACTTGTGAGACCAATCCTAGAGTATGGTGCAATTGTATGGGATCCATACATACATGTTTATTTTTACTTTGTTTCTATTTGTAAATTTTAATCTAGTAACCTTTGCTTTCTTTGTACTTATATATAAAACAATTTTTCTTTGGTCTGTGAGTTTTTGCCAAACGAATCAAACGTATAATTTCTTTAAATTTTTTTTTTTGTTTTGTAAACTTTTTTTATATAATAAAATAAATCATCTTTACATAAAGGACTACGAATTCGTCTTTTACATTGATCATATCGAATCTGTCCAGAAACAGTTTTTACTTTTCTGCTTAAGAGATATATATAAAGGATGTTCTTGGCTTCCATCATATTCATCGCGACTTGCTTTAAATAAATTGCCAACATTGAAAAGTAGAAGAACTATGCTTAATGTTTCATTTATAGTAAACTTTTTAAATGGAATTGTTGTATCCGATTTTCTTTTAGGCAATCTAACGATAAATGTTCCCCAACGCTTATTACGATACAATGACCCACTTTATGTAAAAACTTTTCAAATAAACTATGAAATGGCAAATCCGTTTAGGAAATTATGTTCCACATTTAATGAAATGTTTAAGTTTATAGATTTATCTTTAAATTTTGATATTATAAAACGTAATATAATTTTGAATTTGAACAAATAACTGTATTTATATTACAATAATATTAGTATAATTTTATAATGTTGTACTTAGTCTGTAATGATTCAGTCCATAGACTTATGCCCGTATTCATAAAAACTATTTTAGGTTTATTCAGGACTTATTTGACTAATTTCTATGCAATACTTGTCAAATAAACCCTCAATAAACCTAAAATAGTTTTTATGAATAGGGGCATAAATAAATAAATAAATTAGTTTGTTATATTTTTTTATTTTACACATACAGTTGAATAAAGTTATTCTTTTAAAACAATAATTAATTAATGCACATTTCTTTTAGTTTAATTTTTGTATTTATTTGTTAACTGCACACATATTATTTCAAGTTAATTATCTATAATTGGCAATCAATTTCATTAACAATTTTTTTTCAAATTAATAGCAGTTATCCCTCTACGTGGCATAATAACCTTGTCTTGGAGTAGAGGCTCACACTGCAAGGACTGGAGTCTTCCACCGGCTAAGATGACAAAGAGAAATAACTCTCTCATATGGTATCTTATGCCTATAAGACAGTTAAGGAGCCGAAACTAATGGCGTTTTCTTTTCTACCAAAAAAAAAAATCCGTCATTTTATTTAAAAAATTAAATTTTATGCTTGTTTTTAACAAATTTTTCACATTCTAAAAAATGTGTGTTCTTAAAAATTTCCCCTTGCTAATGGCAGAAGGTATTGCATTTTACGCCCTGTATCTATACAACGGGAGTGCTGATAATGCCATGAAGAATGAATGTATTTTGTTTATTTATAAGGTTAACAAACGAAATTTGAGAAAAGATTTCTTCTACTCCTTATCGAAGTTTAAAGATTTATTTTTAATATATACTCTTCGCTTCAAAGTTTTGCTTTGAACGCCGAGTTTAAAATAATTTTAGCCCTTGTTGAAATAACATCTATATAGGAATGACAATTTGTTTTTCAGTATCAATTGTAAAGGTAATAGAAAAATTAACTTGATCAGTAAAGAAAAATATTCACTGTTTTTATTCTTTGATTAATTAATTATCGCAGGAAGACAATATGACAAGTTTTATGAAACAGCTTTAATTCTTAATTACATATTTCTTAAAATATAGAAGGATGGTATATTCATTGACTACCCACTGCAATATATGTACTTATGTATGTACGATTATCTAAAAATATCGAACTGGGGTATAGGCATCTGCTTAATTTTTTACTTCTAAAACATTTACAGACAGCTTAATTAAAACCTGTTTATTATTAGAATTATAAGATTTAATTTAATATAGTTTTATTTTTACTACTTACATAAACAAAACATCTTGTGTCATGTCAACTTGTTTGTGTCATTATATTCACACATCTAGGCACGTTTTTATTTAACAGCAGCCCTTCTAAGGCTTTCAGTAATACTATGCTCCTGTTTAAGACAAAAGCAAACTTTTTTAACACTACTCTTCCCTTCCTTTTATAAACTTTTTTGAAATGTCACACATCACAAAAAGTTTTGTTTTTGAATATATGTATTGTTCTTCTTAAAACTGAAAGATAACGACGACATTGTTCTTCACAAAATTGTTTTCCTCGTTTTTCTGTTTTTCTACTTTCAACATAAACTTTTTAACTATTTTTCAAGCTCATTAGAAAATATGTGTTAAAATGTTTAGGGAGGAAAAAATTAAAAAGTTTTAAGCAAAAATTAAATATTCATGGAAATCAAAGACAAATGCCACACTTTAAGAAAAAGCAAAAAAAAAAAAAAATGTGGCTTAAAAATCATATATATTATTTCTAAAGCACTTTTTTGTCGGTGGCAAATATCTCCCATACCACAGCATCAAATTTAATGAATGATATCTCATTTTAAAGCTTATTTCTAACACCAATGACAAAAAATAATTAGAAATTGAAAAAATAATATTTTCCATGCTGAAAATGTGATTTTATATAGAACTGCATGATAATACTGTTGTCTTTATGATTATATGTTCTTGTTCAAGTGTGGTAATACAGGTTCGCTTAATAGTAATGCAGTTCTACATAATATGTGTTTCTCTCCTCTCAAAATTTGATAGATAGATGGATAGATAGATTAATCTGATTCGGATGGTCATAGTGGGGAATGCCAGAACAACACTGGCGAAATACTTTAATAGAAATAATGTTATCCCTATAAATTAAAATAAAACAGTTTTGTTTATCTATTTATTTAAAAAAAAATTTATTAAAATATTTCCTAAACCTACAATCAGTTTTTACTACCAATTTCAAAGTAATAGGTAGTGTTTTAATATTTACTTAAACACTTTATTTTAATACAATATTTTAAAAAAAATTGCAGGAAGATATGTATTTCATTTTGTTATCATATTTACAAGTATTTTACATGTTTCATAAATTTGGCACTTGACTGGCTAAATCATTCCAAAAGGCGATTGTGATATACATACATCGACAGCCATTTGAGCATAACTTAAATGTTTGTAAATAATGTCTGCTTCACAAGGCCTTATGCTCCATAAAGCGATAAGCTCGCCGATATCTTCAAATAGTTCCTTAACATCTGATTCGGTTACATTTGTGGGTAAGTTACTAACAATTGAGGAATAGGTCCTAAACAATAGAGGATCAGAGAGAGATCATTTGATTTCAAGTTGCTGGTTGTATCGTTTTCTAGAATTGTTTTCTAGAAATGTTAACTGTATTACAGCATCATATTCGTCTGAAATATATATCAAATATAGTAAGAAAAATAGAATATTAAAATAAAGAATTCGTATATTAAAAATTCGAGTGAAATAGATTTGAGTTTGTATTACAATACATACATACCTCCACCTACTACCAATATACTGTCATCATCCGAATAATCAGTATCTATTGCAGACTGACTTTCTTCGCTTATTGAAGGAGTATTCAACAACGGGAAAGTATTGTAATACCAAATTTTTGGATTTGAGCCTTCTAAATTTTCCGAATTGTCGACACTACTGTCGCTATAAAATTTTTTATTTTCGTACATATTTTCCCCATTATTTTTATAATTTTTTTAAATTAACGCTGTTAAAAGCTGATACGCTCCTGCTTTATTTTTATTTTGTGCTGTTACTTTATGTTGCCTATACTTAAATTAACATCATTATTTTTCTATAAACATCATTCATAACATCATTATTTTTCTTAAAATTGTACTTATTCTTTTTGTTGCCTAAAATATTAAAATACCTAACTGTTCAGTTTACATACCTATTTACAGCGAAACGTACATATTTGTCATAAAATAAATTACATTTCTTTGTTATTTCTTTACTATTTGCCTTTACATATTCAATCACACATATGTATGTACATATTAATAGATTAAATTGGAGACCTTTTATTCATACAAAGATATGTATGAATAAACAGTTAAATATTTTGTAGCCCTTTACCTATTTTATGTTAAATTTTAATATTAATTATTTTGTGCATTCTTTTACCTACACTCAACTAATAAAGTTGTGTTTAAAGTAAATCTTTTCGTTTACGGTTTTTTTTATTTCGCTTTTTATTTGCACGCACTAGCTTGTAAAAACTATTGCAAGCTCAAAACAAACGCGAACATCTTTAATATTAAATAATATTAATAGTTTTAAATATTTATTTTATTAAAAAAAATTGTTTGCATATAATATTGCGTTCAAAGCTGTAACAAAAACAAAAGGTAACAAATTTTATTACTTTGGCATGCAAAACTAATAAATCAAAGATAGTAACATGCAGTAAGTAATAATTTCGAGTGTATGTTCTTCAAAAATTTTAGTTTCAAAACTGATCTAGCTGATCATAGATCATTTACTCGCAAACCATTCCGGTAATCATCGATGATTTTTATTTTATCTTTTAAAAACAATCTTTTTAATATTTACACGACAAAATAATTCCAAAAACTAACTACATTCGGTAACTTGAAGAAAAAACATAGAAAAAGTGCAAAAGTGTAACAGTTTTCTTATTTTATAAAATTAACTGTAACTAGTTGTCAGAATAAATTAAAATAATTAGTTGTATATATTTTAATTATAAAATAAAAGTAAATATATATATTAAGCAAATCAAAATTTTTTGTTGTATTTATAGGCAAACAAAATATGATTCCAAAACTTCTTGTATCATGTTACAATTTTGCTCGTCATTTTAAATACATAATTGATTTTGTTTATTTTTTGGGTATTTAAAAGGAACTTTAGAAAAAAAAAATTGTAGTAGAAAATAATTTTTTAGTTATTATTTATGTTATTTATTAATTTGTTTTATGCTTTTTTAATTTCACGGTAATGAAATCCTATCCTTTGTAAAATTAATATATAATAATAATATTTCCTGAAAGAGGTTTAACAACCAACATTTTTGGCGAATTTATTTTCTATTTTAAAAGTTAGGAGAGAAAACAAAAATTAAAGTTAATTATTTTGTTTTTAAAACAAATTTTTTTATTTTTTAATACTCTTTAACAATAAACCATGAAGAATTTTTTTAATTTTTAAAATATAACGTATTAAATAATGTAGAATAATTATTTAGTAATATAATTTTATGTATGAATTTCACAACTAATGCTCTTAAAGATTTGTTCTCGATATATGTTGAGAAGGTTGTATTCTACTTTATACACAACAAATAACACAGTTCAACAAAGTAAATTTTTTTTGTTGCTTTTGACAAAAACTAATTAAACTTTCGTTTGGGGCTCAGAATCTACATGTATTTTAGTTTTGCAGTTTTTCTTTTTAAGACCCGCACTTTTTATGCAATCCTTAACAGTCCAACTGCTGTGCAGTGAGTTGAAATTATAATGATATATCATGCATTTTATATACAGAAATTGCAAAAGACCACCTATAATAATTCGAATATCCAATATAACTCTAAATAACCCAACACCAAAGATATGTCAACAGTTAACACTCTATTATAAATTCATGCTCATTATAATAAAAAAAAAATTATTGTAGACTGGTGTAAATTTATTTTATTTCGTTCGAAAGAAATGTTGACTATGTTGTTTCGTACATGAATCAAAATGTTGACTGAAACTTGTTGCAGTTAGAAAAAATGTTGATATGTAGATTTCACATGTTTTTCGCAGCAAGAACAGAGTACTACTTTTGAAACATTTTTTCAAAAACATTTCGTACGAAACATTTTTATATGCAATTTGACAGCTTTTCGTACGAAATGTTGAACTCAGTACCAGGCTTAAAACAAAATGTAAGCTGCACTTGGTACAACACTCGATGAACTAATGGGTGCTACGTTTTGGTCATTAAATTTAAACCATCGTCCATAAGTGTTACTTTTGCGGAAGGCCGAATAGTGCCGCTTTACATTGAACCACTGTATATAATTTATATGACTTACTAGAATTGTGCCTAGGCTCGAACTTTGTAATATTGAGATTCTGTTGCGGAAAAATTAAGTAGTTTTGTTTCTTTTTGTAACAGGGCGTCATTAAATTAGTATTAGCATAGAATATGAAATGAAAGACAATACAAAGAACATCTTGTTTAGCAACAAATATTAGGATCGGTTCGAAAAGGTCCAGTTTTTATTAAACATAGTTAAGTCTATATAAACAATAGCTTAACAAATTCAGTAAACCAATGGTTCTTTTGTTCTTAAAATTGTTTATCTTCAATAGTTAATGGTGAAGGGAGGTAAAAATGTAACTCACACTCTTAAATGTATTACTAAAACTGGCGGCAATTTTGACAAACTGAACTTTTTAATTGCAACACGTTTCCAGCCGTGTATGCGTTCGCCATTTAAGTACATATCGAAACATTGTGACAACTGATATTTATTATTATCGGGCAACTGTAGACATAAATTTGGAAAGCACTCATAGGTGGCAGACTCCTTATTGCATATGGAACACTTAACGATACTTTTCATTTGGAAATAAAATAATTCCGTAATTACACGTTCTTATGATTGGTAATAGGTACTCATAAATGTTCAGGTTTTGAAGTGGTCTGCACTTCAGTGTACAACCAATCCAATAATATGGAAAAAAATTCATGAGAATCCTGTTGTTCAAAGCCACGAAACATTTTATGATGCTGACCAAAAAAAATACTGTAAAATTATACACACATACATATAAATATATAAATTTGTTAAAAATAAACAGATTTTGTGATTAACTTACACGAAAATCGTTACTGGCTACTTGTTTATAATTTCCCTTCCATAAAACTTTTATTAGTGAGGTGAACTCTTTCCCAAGTTTTTTAAACCTGTCTAACCATGACCCTGTTAAAAAGAGAAAAAAGTTAAAGAAACTGTGAATTTATAAATAAAGAAATTTTATGTGTATTATTTTCCTTGACCTTTTTTTTAATTTTATTATTATTTAATTTATTTTTATATATAATATATAATTTTGTTATTGTTTTGTCACATAATATATATTCCTGATGATGCTACGCAAGGAAGTAGCGAAATATCGTAAAATAAATAATAGAAATATTTATTCGACCTTAAGCTCAAATAAATTAAATAATAATAAAGAAATTTTACAAAAAATAAAATAAAAAATAAAGCTTGTTTAGACGTATAAGAAAACAAATTGAAGTTACGACTAACATTTTTATTAACCCGTCGATGATTAACATCTCCTTTAGGTTTTGGACATTTTGATATAAAATTCTCCAACGAATTACAGTTGTAGAACCGTCAATCATTTCCACGAATTTAATTAATTTTAATCATTTTTTAAATATTAAAAACAAAACTAACACCTGAATTAAGGGTAATTTTTGATTTTATCTAAGTTTATCAAGTTTATCTCTTACCTACACAAATTTTACAAGAAACTTGTTCTCTTGTTATAAATAAAAACAAAAATTTAAAAAAAAAAACAAAAAGTGTAGTTACGTCCGTTTGCATTTAATATAACGCTATACATATGTATGTATATTTTTATTCTATTTTTATTGTTCATGTTTTTTTATTTTTATATTAATAATTTAATTTTACTTACTTTAATATAATTTCCACTCTTGTTGATATCAATCTTATTAATGGATCATATCTTAATTGTAATTACTTCTTCAACCCTGATAATTTATTTGCAGTAACAGAATTTCAAAACGGAATACTACAATAAGAATTTAAAACCACTATTAAATTTGAAAGAATTCCAACAACATAATTGTAACACATTAATCGAAAGTTAGCAGGCAGAGACCTTAGATGACTTTGAAATTAGTTGTTGGTAGAATTTGTACTATATTCTTATTTTTCTCTTTTAAATTACAAAAATACAAAGAACTGCTTTAACGGTGACAAATAAATGATCATAAGGAATAAATATTAATCTTGATTGAACTTAATATTCATTATATCCATCATGATAATTATCATTATTATAACTAAGATACTCCTACTATTTAGGTTAAAATGTTAATTAATTTATTATTATAATTTTATTATCTGCTACCTACTACGTAGCCTTAGTGTACAATTAATTAAAAACTAATCCTTAAAATTAAAAATGTTAAAAATTAAAATTCTATGTAGAATGTTAACTTATATTCTCACTCATATGCATTATTAAGTTGCATATGTATATCTAAATTGTTTAGATAAAAGTAAAGCTTCACGTTGGCTACATATTTACAAGTATTCTACATATTTCATAACTTTGGCACTTGACTGGCTAAATCATTCTAAAAGTGTACATTGGCTGATTATCCAAAAGGGGATTGTAATATACATCGACAGCCCTTTTAGCATAACTGAAATGCTTGTAAATAACTTCTTCTTCACCAGGCCTTATGATCCATGAAGCGATACGCTCGCCGATATCCTCAAACAGTTCCTTAACATCTGATTCGACTACATTGGTGGGTAAGTTACTAACAATTAAGGCATGTGGTAAACAATAAAGAGGAGTAAGGATTTTGCTTTCGCTCTACATTTTGCAATGTATGATATTGATGTCTTGAAACGGGAACTTTACAAACATTAAGAGGATCACAGAGATCACTTGATTTCAAGTTGCTGGTTGTATCGTTTTCTAGAAATGTTAACTGTACTACAGCATCATATTCGTCTGAAATATCTTATATAGTAAGAAAAATAGAATATTAAAATAAAGAATTCGTATATTAAAAATTCGAGTGAAATAGATTTGAGTTTGTATTACAATACATACATACCTCCACCTACTACCAATATACTGTCATCATCCGCATAATCAGTATCTATTGCAGACTGACTTTCTTCGCTTATTGAAGGAGTATTCAACAACGGGAAAGCATTGTAATACCAAATTTTTGATTTGAGTCTTCTAAATTTTCCGAATTGTCGGCACTATTATCGCTACAACTATTCTAACTTAAAGCGAACATCTTTAATATTAAATCGACCTTCAATGCTACAGCGTTTTTAATTCCATATTGACTTACTTAACGTCTTTCTTAAGGGCTTTATAAATAAAAATTTTATTTCGTAACATAAGATGATGACAATCTTGATCTTTTCATATTATCTATTACATTTCCTTGAGAACGACCACGTTATTATTCTACCATCGATTATATTCCCTGTAGTAGCCATAAAATTTTTAATAAGTTTAATGAAAAAAACGAAACTTAAAAATTTTATTTTGTTCAAAAATTAAAAGTACTTTTTATTTCTTTATAGCAGATTAGTATTTATAAATTGCTCTTAAAGTAATTAAATGTTTAGATGAAATATTACATATAAATTTTACTTAAAAAAAATTCATACAGTTGCAGATACTGCTACTTACATGTACAGCAGTGTAATTCTCATTTTCTCACCAACACAACTACGTTTTTACTTTTGCACAGGCGTGGTCCAGACCAGGTGTAAGTAGCAGTATCTGCAGTTGTATGAATTTTTTTTAAGTAAAATTTATATATAAAATTTCATCTAAAAATTTAATTACTTTAAGAACAATTTATAAATACTAATCTGCTATAAAGAAATAAAAAGTACTTTTAATTTTTTAACAAAAAAAAAATTTTAAGTTTCGTTTTTTTCATTAAATTTATTAAAAATTTTATAAAAATAATGCAAATGTCGCTGAAAAACTTTTAAACAATATTTTTAAGTGTTCTATGATAAATAAGGTATTGCATTTACAAATTCATTTATAATAGAAAATATTTGTGTGCATTGCTATTAATTTTGTTTCCACTTCCAATAAATCAGCGTACACCCACCACGCATGTTAAATCGTCGCTGTCTCAGTGACGAATAAAAGCAAGAGCGTAAGAATATATGTGAGTTTAGTTAAGGAACAATTGTGTATGAAATTTTTATTTTTGAACAGGCCTGGTTTATATGTAACTTAATATGTGAAATTATTCGTATAGCTAGAGATGTACATAGGTTTGGTTATAATAAAGTATTCTAGCTATATGGGCATTTCCATGTATATAGAATATATTAATAATTTAATCTAAATTTAAAAAGACAACATTTATAACGAAATAAATTTAAAATCTTCACTAAAATTAAACTTCATAATGATAATAAGTATATTTTAACTTAAGGTTTTGAAGAACTTAAGGAAGTTTTTAACACTTATAACAAATTTAAAATTTTCATTGTAAGTTTAATTTTAGCTTTAAATTACACTTTACCACATTAACTTTTCTATTCACTCTGGTTCTTAATATTATTTCTTATAATCCGTAGGACTTAAGTCTATCCAATTGCCTTGATTTTAATTTCTCGCGATGGTCTTATGAGTATTTCTTCTTCATTCTGGGAAGCTTCTTGGCGTAATGGCTTGGAATTTTTCTTTTCGTTTGGACTGCCCAAACATATTCTTTCTTTCAAGGATTAATTATTTTGTAATAAATTTAATGTGTATTTCTATTTCTTAAAAGTTCTTCTTCTGCACTTCAATTTTTAATTATGTCGCTGGTCGGCAGTTTTATTAGTTATATTGAAATATTACGCTGTAAATTATATTTGCATGTGGTCAATATATACGTACCTGACCCGTTTTTTTTAGCAATTGAGCTGGCTGCGCAGCCGCTTGATTAAAAACGCTCTCTATATTTCTGGTATTGTAAATAATGGTTTTTGTCTGTCTGTTCTTTTAATTTGTTTAAAAGAATATTTTAATAGACATATATTTATATATTGTAGATATGTGTGTACATCTATATAACCTCTTTCACATGCAATGGAATCTTGAAAAAATAATAAATTCCTAAAAAAAAGTATATTTTAATGTAAAATTAAAACTTTCCAAATGATTTTGTTTAGTTTTATTATATTTACCTTAGAATAAATAATTTCCGATAGAAATATTTGATTTTTTAAACTATTTTATTATATCGCCAATGCACTTATAATAAAAAGAATACGTTTCTATTTAACCAAACTTTCACAATTTCTTTACTAACGAAAGTAATGTATCAGTAAATATAATTCTTAAATTTTTACCTGGATGTGAAGACTTCTGATGCAAAATAGAATAGAATTTAACCTTAATCATTTATTGACTACAAAACCTCGCACGATGCAATATTTGCCGTTAACTATTGGAAAATATTCGGCTTAAATGTGCGTGATATTGCATTAGAATGCGTCTGCAGTATGCGTTAAATTATTCATGTAAAGACGTGATGTCTAAACACAGCACAGTAGACCGTTAAAATTTGAAATCAATAATTAAATAAAAGTATAAAAATTTCAATACTTTAACAAATGTAGTCAATCCCTTAGTGTAAAATAACTTAATGACCAATTTTCTATATTAATATATATTAGATACACGTAAAAATTCAAATGTTACATTAACGTGGCAAGGTATTAGAAAAAGTAAAAATTTAAATTTTGAACAAGTGTCGTGGCAAAAGTAACTTTTAGAGTAAAAATTTTTATATGACAAAGTCTCACCACAAATATCAGACTACGATTCCTGAACCCGTTTATATATGTTCCTTCAGTACTACAATTTACTTCTTTTAAGGGCAGTTCTGATGCAAAATTTATTGGTTGAACAGTAATTTTTTGCACCGTTTGGAAGTTTTGGTAAACTCTTACGACGATAAATATAGCACGCAGCTAAAGTTCTCGCAGCAATTGTAAAAACAAGACCCGTATGTTTATCCATTGCGAGTTGAACTTTAGCTGCGTGTTATATTTATCGATAACATTTATGTTAATTGATAATAAAAATTTTAATTAATAATTGTCTGATATTTTATTAATTTTATTTATTATTATAATTTGCTATTAATTAATTATTTCCATTTGCTAGTGGATTTTTACTCGTTTCTAAAATATTGCAGTAAGCAGTAAAATTTTACTGATTACTGAAAAAAATGCAGTAATGATTAAAATTTTACTGGTTACTGCAATTTTTTCAGTAACGAGTAAAATTTTACTGCTTACTGCAATTTTTTTCAGTAATGAGTAAACATTTACTGGTTACTGCAATTTTTTTCAGTAACGAGTAAAATTTTACTGGTTAATGCAATTTTTTTCAGTAAGCAGTAAAATTTTACTGCTTCAAATACTGCATTAAAAATATAATGCAGTGTGCCCATGTATGTAAATAATACAAAAAGATTTGGCTGATAATCTTGCACTACAAACCGCATAATACTGCAGCTTTCGACTACAGGATTATGAGGAAAAACCAGGATTATGGACGAAGATCTTTCACATGATAAGTACCGATATTCTTGCCATTTTCATCTTCTAAAACATAATAATAATGACCTTTCTTCGCCTTTATTTTTTATCTTAAAAATGTTGGGGCTAGTTTGGCATTAAATTTTCGTTCTAAATTTGACTGATCAAAGTTTCTCCGGTAAACATTGTAACGACAGAATATTTATTTATTTGTCTTTTACTAATGATTTCTTTTTCAATTGCTGAAAAAATAAAAAGTCATTCTTTTGGTTTTTTCTTATAAAATAACACTTATATTAATTCGTGCTGAAAGGGATAAATTTCTCTGTTAAAGTACGACCCTTATCTGATTAAATTAACGTTCCATCTCTGGCAGCCTTAAAATAATACTGGTTTTAATTACTTCTTATTTACTTTTATTTTCTTAAGTTTTAATTAACTACAATGTAATTATTTAAATCCGTCTGTAAACGGGTGCGACAATTGTAAAAACAAGCATCCTTATGTAAGAATAGTATCAATATATTAGTGCAAACCGTAGCAAATATTATTTTTGAGAGTATGAGGTGTTTAATTTTTTTGGAAATCGTTCTTTTCATTTTGATCGTCAAGCTGTGCAGAAGTTTTTAAGTTTAAGTAGTTTGTACATTTAAGAACAAAATAGAGTGCTGAAAATAGAGGCCCCGTTGACTGACTAATTGGTACAGATGGAAAAAAAAAAGATTATAAAAAGAGGAGAAACATTTGTTTTAAGTAGAGTCTCGTTGGGGGTAAAATTCCAGTGAGTTTTGTATTTTTTTTTCTTGTTTAAAAGCACCAGCAGTATTCAAGGTAAGGAGAAAATTTGGCTTTTTTGCACATTTTTCTGGAATAGATTAGAAACCCATTTTTTTTTTTGTCCCGTTAGGAAATAAAGAAAAGAGCACAGCTACAGGTGTTACGTACGACACACGTGTTCTGGGACCAAGTATTGGACCAGACACGGGTTTTTTTTGTGTTTGGGAAAATTTCTCTGCTGGGAAGGTGATAATTCATGGAGAGCTCTGAATCACCCCCATAGGAAAAAGATATAATTGCAAAGAAATAGTACATAGAAGAAAAATTTTAAGATTACTTGGACAACAGAAATGTATACCCTTAATCAATACAACCTAACCTAATCGAAACACTAAATTTGAACACAGAGAAAAAAAAGAAGAACTGCAAATAATAGAACGAATTCGTAACTTACCATAAATTAATCTAACTAATTTATAATATAATTTTAACCTACTAAGTTATACATAATAACAATCCTACCTGAACAATAAATTTAAATTATATTATTTATAATTGATTCATCCTGTCAAACATAGCGGCACTAAGCCAAAAGCCAAACATATTAAGCCAAAAGCCAAATATCCTAACTAAATTGTTCTAATCGTATATATTAAATACATTTTCTATATATGTAGATATTTTTTTACCTAACTTTAAATTAAAACTAAAAATTTGAGAATTTTTATTCTATGACCCAAATTTCTTAAAAATATATAAAACTTCAACTAACATTACTATTACTTAATCTGAAAAAAAAGAAAACCAAGAACATTTTTTTGTGTTACATTCATCAGTTAACATATTGAATAAAATTTTATTTTTTGTACCTCTCACCCTCATAATAATAATATTAAAAATCATTAACATTACATATGTACCAGAGATCAGCAATGAGTACTGAAAAAGTGAGTATACTCGAATCATGATTCATAATTTCTTGTACTTATACGCATTCATACTCTTGTTAATGTAACGGATACTCTACTCTTCTCAAAAGTTTGAAGTACTCATCACATTTATACTTAATAATACGTATGATGTTGTTGACTTCAACTCTCCTTAACTCAGTGCATACAGACGAGAAAAAATAAGTATGATTCGAATACAAACTGTTGAGTGTTTGCTCTGCTTACTGCGTTAGTACAAGAGTAAATTAATGCTATAAACACATTCCTAACTACCAACCATTTACCACACGACTGCAAAAGAAAAAGTTTTAGGTTAAATCATGAATCGTGTTAAATAAATACTATGTTTTTGACTATGTAATTTATTATTCAATAAAAAGAAAATAGATATAGTATATATTATAATTAACATTCAAAATGTAAGAATTTACATAAGTGAAAAAGTTAATATGCATAGGAAATATTTTAAAGAAATTAAACAATTTTTAATTATTTTTTTTTATAAGCAGGATTGCAAGAGTGATATTAAGGAGAAAATCAGTGTCGGAGGTCTCCGATTAGTTCGGAAACATAAAGGCAATAGCCCAATATGGGCAATTTTCGTTTTAATATGATTCGAGTCACTCGAATCAAGTGTAAGTCTCATAAGTATTTTTATAAAATTATGAATCCAAGTGAGTATGAGTTTGATGTCAACATTTTACTCATATTTATTGCAACCTTTGTTAATGAATCAACGTTGTGTGAGAATGAGTGAGTCAGAGTAGTTAAATTTCAACTACTTGTACTCACTTATACTTAAAATTTCATAAGTGCTTATGAATCGCTAAAAAGCGACTCATTGCTGATCTCTGATATGTACATCAAAACAAACCACGTCGCCAATGAACATGCTGAAGGCCTTTTGCAACGTTGGATGCGTAAAACTGTAAGTTCCATTGTTTTGTTGTTTAATTTAATATTTAAATTTCTTTTATAATTTCATTCAAAGTTTTCATTTGCCGTTCATTGTTAAAATTATTTTTATTTAGAAGCAAAAAAAAAAATAACCAAAGTGTTTAAAAATAACCAAAAGAAGAAAAAAGAAATAACGGAAAAAAAGTTAGCATGCGATAATATTTATTTTTTTTCTCTTCTATGATTATATTTGATATTCTGTTGTTACACTAAAATGATACCGTGTTAATAAGAGTCATTTCTCTTAAATATTATGATACATTTTTTTTCTCTCATATTGTATGCAGTCGGTCTCGCTCTAAGATTATATTGCCTCTTACTCTGTTCATAGGCTTCAGAAATTTTTTTCTGTATATTTCGACGTATAAGTTGCAGTTGATCGTCTCTATTCAATCTAATTTGTGGCTCATTAAGTAAATTAAGCTTCCTTAATAATGCAAAAGAGCTACCATGCGTAACCATTTCTTGACCAAAAGTAGAGTAATATGGGGATGTTTGGATGGCTTGGTGAAACGAATTTCTCAAAGCACAACTAATAAAACTTAACTTTGTGTCACATTGACTTTGATCACTTTTCAGGTACGCTCGTATCCCAGATATAATTGATCTGTTGACCCTCTCTGAGGCATTAGATTGAGGTGAATAAATTGCAGTGTAAGAGTGTTGTATCCCCATGGTGGTCAAAAATGCATTAAAATCATTGGCCTTGAACTGAAAACCATTATCGCTGACTAAAGTTTCAGGTACACCGTACACATGGAAAATTTGTTTTAAAAGAAAGTCTTGAATTAAAGAGGACGTAAACTTTTTCAAAGGACACAACCAGAGAAATTTGGTAAGATGATCGAGGATTATTAATATGCCTATATGACCCTGCTTACTTCTTGAATATGGTCCTAAAATGTCGACATAAAGTCTCTGAAAAGGCCTACAAGTTATTACTTGATCACCCATATTAGGTCTTAAAATAGTGTTTGGGGATTTTGCGTTTCACCACCAACAACAACAAAATCGAAGCCCACAACCGAAGTTTATTGTCATTATAATTTGTCCATAAATTTAAAAAATCTGCTGTAAAAATCTCTCTAACATAATTTGTAGGCAGTTATTATTGTCTGTAATGCAGTTCAGAGGCCCTATTCTGTAATTCTCTTAAGCTTATATGCTAAAATTTTGGGTTTTTGAAACAGGCTGGGTGATAAAGTATATAAAATTAAAAAGTTCAGAGGTAATAGGCATAAAGCTTTTAAATTACAGTAAGCGTTCCAGAATTGTTATCGTAGTCAAAACGTCATAAAAAAATTTATACATTTTTAGCGATAGAGTTTTAGCTTAGGAGAGTTACAGAATAAGGCTTCAGAAATATAATCGATAACATTTATGTTAATTGATAATAAAAATTTTAATTAATAATTGTCTGATATTTTATTCTTTTACTGATAAAACATGTAAAATCAATTTTTCATAAAACAGGGCAGAAAATTCTAAGGGTAAATAATACAAAAAAATTTGGCTCATACTCTTGCACTACACATTACAGACAGTAAAATCATGCTACACACTAGCAGTTGAGCATACTAGCAACTATTTTTAATTTTCAACAATTTAGATATACTAGCTGTTTCCCTTCTAATGGAGGTACCACACTCCCTTAACAAATTCCGATAATTTAGCTGTACCATGAAGCCATTTAGATCAAATTAATTAATTAAGCTCCAAGTTTGTATGGGAAGTACCACGCTAACTTTTCCAATTCCTCCCACCTTTTGAGAAGAACCTTGCCGGGGGTATACCCAATAACTTCCAAAACTTTCAAGGAGATTTAAAGTATTATGTTTGAATAGATAGAGTACCAAGAGATAGAATTACGGATGTATAGACACACATTCATTTTTAGATGCAGATACTGATGATCGACTAAAGGGCCAAAGTTTAAACTGATTTTATGAGTATTAACTTCTACCACCGTATTAGAAATTATTTGTTTTAGATTTTGAATGACAGCGCCAGTTGGAATGAGAATCAATTTGGAATCAATGCAAGATATGACTATTTCATTCGAGAGGATGTATACAGGATTATCATATAGAGTTTTTAAATATTTTTTTATTTTGTCAGCCTTAAAGTTTTACATTCAAAATGTTTATCTTTGTATACTACAGATATTTTTTAGGCATCATTTTGCACAGAATTTTAATTTTTTTTTAGTCGATTCTTCTAATAACGTCTCCATTATCATCTACAGCTTTTTACTTAATTACAAGGTCTTCATAATCTTTTTTGAGTTCTCAGTCGTTTTTTCTTCTCTTCGTGTTAACAGTTCTATTTCTACAGAAAATATGAAATTAATTATCAAGTGATTAATTTGTCAAGTGAACTTTCGGCGACTACCTTTTAGCGGTGTTCTGACAAAAGCTCTGTAGGTAAATCATTAGCATAAACGAGCTTTTCAAGTATGTCGTTTGGAGTCTGTCCACTTTAAACTGTAGGTTCTGGTACGCATGGATAAAAAGTAACACACACATCATGGGTGCTGCGAGAAGCTAGTTTGCAATGGCCAATGTCTGAGCCTGAAAGCACTTGTTATAGTGATGCCAAATATTAAATTAAAAATCTATATTTAATTGTTATTTACTGACCTACAATGTATTGTAGTTTATTTTCTTACATGAGGACTAAATTTATTAATTTTAATACTAGTTTATTGCTTATTTTGTTCTAATGAATAGTTAGTCTCAAAACTGACAAATTAAAAACACAGGGTTAGAATACCCTGTTTTCTTGGATTAATTAAAAAAAAAAATTTAAGTATCGTCAAAATTTTTATACCCGGTTAAAGTATACAAAATTCTACATCACTTGCCGTTAAAATAAATGTTAAAAGTGCTCTGGTGTTTTTGTAGTGAAACTTCAAAGTCAAACTTTTTAAACATTTTTGTGCAAAAAAAGGCTAAAAAAAAGTGAAAATTTCCCCGTTGAAAACTTTATTTATTTTTAAAAGTATTGTAAAAATTAACAATTTTTCAATGAAACCATCAAGTTTAGGTTATTTTGCAAATACTTCGTTAGCACTTGTGTATCAAATTGTGTGTGGAAGTGTTTTAGATTTAGTTATTTATATTGGAAATGCCAAAAAAAATTTGCATTTTTATATTTTAAATGGATATATACATAGTTATTATTCGTCCACATTTGTGTCATAATTTTTAGTTTATATTAAAGAGGACATAAATCTCTATTATATAGCAAAATTTTACGCTGCCTTTTTGTGCCTTTTAGAAGCTATGCTTTGTTTAATGCAAGTGTTGCAGCAGTCAAATAGCTAAAAATCACAGTGATTTCGCGACTGCTGCTGTTGTTGTGTTTTGTTGTTTTTCATGTTACTTTTTTCTTACTGATCGAAAGACCTGTACATTTAGATTTTACCTTTTCGTTCTTTATGGCTGGATTC
Organism: Metopia argyrocephala; assembly: GCA_963576795.1. Lineage (NCBI taxonomy): Eukaryota > Metazoa > Arthropoda > Insecta > Diptera > Sarcophagidae > Metopia > Metopia argyrocephala. The sequence goes on along the minus strand of OY756208.1, from coordinate 78,152,240 downwards.
GATTTTTGGAATGTCTTTTCACGTGGCATATAAAATACCTTTACAAAAGTGGCAGGCTAGATCTGATTCTGAAAAAAGAACAATAACTGAAACAAAAAAAAAGAAATTCAGAAAAAATTTAAAGAGGATATGGGATTAATAGTTGACCAACCCAAACCTGTTTTGGAAACACGAATGATGGAAATACGGCAAGATGTTATTTTCAAAACGCTGAAAAATCTGCCGAAATAACAAAAATGGATGTCAATGTAATAAAAAAAAAATGCACGTGTTGCTTATTGCTGTATCCAGTGGCCATGAAATTAATAATGAAAAATTTAAAATATATGCACACAATACAGGACGACTTTTTGTTGAAACGTATCCTTGGTACAATATGCCTCCCACTTTGCCCAAGTATTTTATTCACGGACCCGAAATTGTGTCAAATGCCATTTTACCTATTGGGCAGTTATTAGAAGAAGCGCAAGAAGCTCGAAATAAATATTTAAAAAAATATAGCGAGTTTCATTCACGAAAGTGCAGTCGCGAAAAATAAAACCAAGACATTTTAAATATGTTTTTGATAACCTCTGACCCAATTATTTCAAGCATGCAAAAATTGCCTACAAAGAAGGTTCAAAGCTTGCCAGAAGAGGCAATTGATTTAATTGTACCTGCAGTTCCGAACATGAACTATTTCAGTGATGTTGAAGATGATGATAATGATTATGATGGTGATGATTGTGCTGATGATGATAATGAATTAAGATGTATAACATGTAATGTTTTAGTTCTCATACTGTACTCATTGTACTATGCCTACACAGATATTTGGCATTATTTAATAAAATTATACTCAAATATACTAAGAAAACATTTTGTTTTACTTATTTAAATGTAGTCGCCGTGGTCTAGTGGTTAGTGTGTTGGCTTACTAAGACATGGGTCCTGGGTTCGACTCCAGGCTCTGTCATCTTCAAAAAAACAAAAAAAGAAAAAATATGATATAAATATTTCTTTCGGCGACTACCTCTCAGCAGTGTTCTGGCAAAAGCTCTGAGAGTAATTAATTGCCATGAACAAGCTTCTCAAGTCTGTCGTTCGGAGTCGACATTAAAACTGTAGGTCCCGGTACTCATGGATAAAAATTTACACACACAACAAGAGTGCTGCGAGAAGCTAGGCCGTAATCCTGACACAGGGTTGTAAAGGCCAGTTATGTATGTTATGTAATTTAAATGGTATTAACTGAAAAATAAAGATTTGATTTGATCCAAGAAAACATGCTATTCTAACCTACTGTGCAGCGTTCACAAACAAACACCGAATAAAGGTGACGATTGTTTTTATTTTTTTTTATGTGTAAGATCATTCGTTATACAAGATGTAACAATATTGTAAAACAAGAATATGCAAAAAGCACTCAACAAAGAGTGTGAAATTGATGTTGAATGACTGCATAGCAAAAGCAACGAATGCATGAATACTTACAGTCTAATTCATAATAACTCTTTAATTTAGGTTTTATCCATACATTAGTTATGAGATATTATCTGTCTTATAAGCTCAAAATAAAAAAATATTTTAATGTGTTCGAGGCTCTAGGTTCGAGCCCCGGGAAAGTTCTGATCAATATTTTTATAATTTTTTAATTTTTGTTTCGTCAGAAACGCTTTATTTAAGATCAAAGTTAACGGCAATGAATATTTTTGGTAATTAAAGAAGAAATGATGTCCGTGAAGGAATAGTACACTAGCCAAACTGAACAATTGTTTTCGACTCCAGCTACGGTAGTCTCATCAGAGTTCTTTGTGTCCTGTGCATATTCAAGACCAAACATCAACTATTTAACTCACACTTTTTTGGAAATCGCATACTGAAATTATATTCTTTCACATGTATGTACATACACTTGTATGAGTTAGTCGAAGTAAAGTCACACAACAGTTTTTATCATATTCTCCTTTTCTTACCATCATTGCTGTTCTTGTAATTGTCATCTTATTTGGATGAAACAGAATTACAATTTTTATTTTGTTTTTGCCCTCTTATTCCATTAATCCACATTAGTCGGCATCGACGACATGCACGACTGTAGCCGTGGTGGTTAGAGTGCAGCGCTAGAAGCATGCGCATTATAACTTAATGTGTTCGAGGCTCTAGGTTCGAGCCCCGGGAAAGTTCTGATCAATATTTTTATAATTTTTTAATTTTTGTTTCGTCAGAAACGCTTTATTTAAGATCAAAGTTAACGGCAATGAATATTTTTGGTAATTAAAGAAGAAATGATGTCCGTGAAGGAATAGTACACTAGCCAAACTGAACAATTGTTTTCGACTCCAGCTACGGTAGTCTCATCAGAGTTCTTTGTGTCCTGTGCATATTCAAGACCAAACATCAACTATTTAACTCACACTTTTTTGGAAATCGCATACTGAAATTATATTCTTTCACATGTATGTACATACACTTGTATGAGTTAGTCGAAGTAAAGTCACACAACAGTTTTTATCATATTCTCCTTTTCTTACCATCATTGCTGTTCTTGTAATTGTCATCTTATTTGGATGAAACAGAATTACAATTTTTATTTTGTTTTTGCCCTCTTATTCCATTAATCCACATTAGTCGGCATCGACGACATGCACGACTGTAGCCGTGGTGGTTAGAGTGCAGCGCTAGAAGCATGCGCATTATAACTTAATGTGTTCGAGGCTCTAGGTTCGAGCCCCGGGAATAAGAGGGCAAAAACAAAATAAAAATTGTAATTCTGTTTCATCCAAATAAGATGACAATTACAAGAACAGCAATGATGGTAAGAAAAGGAGAATATGATAAAAACTGTTGTGTGACTTTACTTCGACTAACTCATACAAGTGTATGTACATACATGTGAAAGAATATAATTTCAGTATGCGATTTCCAAAAAAGTGTGAGTTAAATAGTTGATGTTTGGTCTTGAATATGCACAGGACACAAAGAACTCTGATGAGACTACCGTAGCTGGAGTCGAAAACAATTGTTCAGTTTGGCTAGTGTACTATTCCTTCACGGACATCATTTCTTCTTTAATTACCAAAAATATTCATTGCCGTTAACTTTGATCTTAAATAAAGCGTTTCTGACGAAACAAAAATTAAAAAATTATAAAAATATTGATCAGAACTTTCCCGGGGCTCGAACCTAGAGCCTCGAACACATTAAGTTATAATGCGCATGCTTCTAGCGCTGCACTCTAACCACCACGGCTACAGTCGTGCATGTCGTCGATGCCGACTAATGTGGATTAATGGAATAAGAGGGCAAAAACAAAATAAAAATTGTAATTCTGTTTCATCCAAATAAGATGACAATTACAAGAACAGCAATGATGGTAAGAAAAGGAGAATATGATAAAAACTGTTGTGTGACTTTACTTCGACTAACTCATACAAGTGTATGTACATACATGTGAAAGAATATAATTTCAGTATGCGATTTCCAAAAAAGTGTGAGTTAAATAGTTGATGTTTGGTCTTGAATATGCACAGGACACAAAGAACTCTGATGAGACTACCGTAGCTGGAGTCGAAAACAATTGTTCAGTTTGGCTAGTGTACTATTCCTTCACGGACATCATTTCTTCTTTAATTACCAAAAATATTCATTGCCGTTAACTTTGATCTTAAATAAAGCGTTTCTGACGAAACAAAAATTAAAAAATTATAAAAATATTGATCAGAACTTTCCCGGGGCTCGAACCTAGAGCCTCGAACACATTAAGTTATAATGCGCATGCTTCTAGCGCTGCACTCTAACCACCACGGCTACAGTCGTGCATGTCGTCGATGCCGACTAATGTGGATTAATGGAATAAGAGGGCAAAAACAAAATAAAAATTGTAATTCTGTTTCATCCAAATAAGATGACAATTACAAGAACAGCAATGATGGTAAGAAAAGGAGAATATGATAAAAACTGTTGTGTGACTTTACTTCGACTAACTCATACAAGTGTATGTACATACATGTGAAAGAATATAATTTCAGTATGCGATTTCCAAAAAAGTGTGAGTTAAATAGTTGATGTTTGGTCTTGAATATGCACAGGACACAAAGAACTCTGATGAGACTACCGTAGCTGGAGTCGAAAACAATTGTTCAGTTTGGCTAGTGTACTATTCCTTCACGGACATCATTTCTTCTTTAATTACCAAAAATATTCATTGCCGTTAACTTTGATCTTAAATAAAGCGTTTCTGACGAAACAAAAATTAAAAAATTATAAAAATATTGATCAGAACTTTCCCGGGGCTCGAACCTAGAGCCTCGAACACATTAAGTTATAATGCGCATGCTTCTAGCGCTGCACTCTAACCACCACGGCTACAGTCGTGCATGTCGTCGATGCCGACTAATGTGGATTAATGGAATAAGAGGGCAAAAACAAAATAAAAATTGTAATTCTGTTTCATCCAAATAAGATGACAATTACAAGAACAGCAATGATGGTAAGAAAAGGAGAATATGATAAAAACTGTTGTGTGACTTTACTTCGACTAACTCATACAAGTGTATGTACATACATGTGAAAGAATATAATTTCAGTATGCGATTTCCAAAAAAGTGTGAGTTAAATAGTTGATGTTTGGTCTTGAATATGCACAGGACACAAAGAACTCTGATGAGACTACCGTAGCTGGAGTCGAAAACAATTGTTCAGTTTGGCTAGTGTACTATTCCTTCACGGACATCATTTCTTCTTTAATTACCAAAAATATTCATTGCCGTTAACTTTGATCTTAAATAAAGCGTTTCTGACGAAACAAAAATTAAAAAATTATAAAAATATTGATCAGAACTTTCCCGGGGCTCGAACCTAGAGCCTCGAACACATTAAGTTATAATGCGCATGCTTCTAGCGCTGCACTCTAACCACCACGGCTACAGTCGTGCATGTCGTCGATGCCGACTAATGTGGATTAATGGAATAAGAGGGCAAAAACAAAATAAAAATTGTAATTCTGTTTCATCCAAATAAGATGACAATTACAAGAACAGCAATGATGGTAAGAAAAGGAGAATATGATAAAAACTGTTGTGTGACTTTACTTCGACTAACTCATACAAGTGTATGTACATACATGTGAAAGAATATAATTTCAGTATGCGATTTCCAAAAAAGTGTGAGTTAAATAGTTGATGTTTGGTCTTGAATATGCACAGGACACAAAGAACTCTGATGAGACTACCGTAGCTGGAGTCGAAAACAATTGTTCAGTTTGGCTAGTGTACTATTCCTTCACGGACATCATTTCTTCTTTAATTACCAAAAATATTCATTGCCGTTAACTTTGATCTTAAATAAAGCGTTTCTGACGAAACAAAAATTAAAAAATTATAAAAATATTGATCAGAACTTTCCCGGGGCTCGAACCTAGAGCCTCGAACACATTAAGTTATAATGCGCATGCTTCTAGCGCTGCACTCTAACCACCACGGCTACAGTCGTGCATGTCGTCGATGCCGACTAATGTGGATTAATGGAATAAGAGGGCAAAAACAAAATAAAAATTGTAATTCTGTTTCATCCAAATAAGATGACAATTACAAGAACAGCAATGATGGTAAGAAAAGGAGAATATGATAAAAACTGTTGTGTGACTTTACTTCGACTAACTCATACAAGTGTATGTACATACATGTGAAAGAATATAATTTCAGTATGCGATTTCCAAAAAAGTGTGAGTTAAATAGTTGATGTTTGGTCTTGAATATGCACAGGACACAAAGAACTCTGATGAGACTACCGTAGCTGGAGTCGAAAACAATTGTTCAGTTTGGCTAGTGTACTATTCCTTCACGGACATCATTTCTTCTTTAATTACCAAAAATATTCATTGCCGTTAACTTTGATCTTAAATAAAGCGTTTCTGACGAAACAAAAATTAAAAAATTATAAAAATATTGATCAGAACTTTCCCGGGGCTCGAACCTAGAGCCTCGAACACATTAAGTTATAATGCGCATGCTTCTAGCGCTGCACTCTAACCACCACGGCTACAGTCGTGCATGTCGTCGATGCCGACTAATGTGGATTAATGGAATAAGAGGGCAAAAACAAAATAAAAATTGTAATTCTGTTTCATCCAAATAAGATGACAATTACAAGAACAGCAATGATGGTAAGAAAAGGAGAATATGATAAAAACTGTTGTGTGACTTTACTTCGACTAACTCATACAAGTGTATGTACATACATGTGAAAGAATATAATTTCAGTATGCGATTTCCAAAAAAGTGTGAGTTAAATAGTTGATGTTTGGTCTTGAATATGCACAGGACACAAAGAACTCTGATGAGACTACCGTAGCTGGAGTCGAAAACAATTGTTCAGTTTGGCTAGTGTACTATTCCTTCACGGACATCATTTCTTCTTTAATTACCAAAAATATTCATTGCCGTTAACTTTGATCTTAAATAAAGCGTTTCTGACGAAACATAAAAAAATATTATTCATAAACCTTTCATATGAGCAAATTAACAAATAAACTATTTTAATGTCATGCTGGCAATACCATGATGTTATTTCAGCATAGTGATGCACAATAAAAGCTATCGGTTACTTGAGTAATTTTTTAATATTCACAAAAATAATGTAATAGTAACACAATTATACATAAAATAGATAATTACTTCCGTTAAAAAAAAATAACTAAAACTAACTGAAAAATTAAAAAAAAAAATTCTTTGAAGCGCATTTTTTTAATTCATGTATAAAGTAATCGAATACTACCATTTTCTTTTTGGTGTGTGCATCACTATTCTGTTTAAATTTTTTTTTTATATCAAAATTTTTTAAAATGGAATTGTAAACTGGAGAGAAAGAGAGATTATATTCGTAATTTCTACAGGCACTGATGACAAAGCCTGTAAAGGAAAGAGATGTTTGGCCATTTAGAAATTTAATTTTGTACAGAGACTGCAATCATTTGCTATTATAGGAAAATTTTTAATTATGTAAATTTAAATAGGTAAATCTGTACCTATAATTGCCGTTATATTAGTTGTATTCATTGTAATACACTTATTCCACTTTTATTTATACAATATCAACTCCAACTCACAAATCGTCGTGCGGGAGTTTAAGTGTCTATTCGCCATTTCATATTTTTTATATATCTCGAGTTAATGATGCTAATTTAGGTTTTCGACCCCAAATTTTTCAAATCTGTAATCCGTTTTAGGATATCTCGTCAAGTTTCGGTGATAAATAGCCGAAAACGGATTGCAGATTTTAAAAATTTTGGTGTCAAAAACCTAAATTAGCATCATTAACTCGAGATTTAAAAAATGGCGTATAGAGCACTTAAACTCCCGCACGACGAAATGTCGTCTTATTGCACGGTTAGAGTAGGTAGAAACCTATAATAAAAATTTCTCATTTATAAATGGTTTATGAGAGCGTTATGACACTGTTTGATGTTTATGAATACAAAATTAAGAGATTTTATATATAAGGCTCTTATAAATACCTTGTATGCCATTATGAATTAGACTGTTATTAATTTTTATTCGCACTTTTAAAAATTGCTTCGAATTTGATATTATTTTCTCTCAGAACTTAAGAGTAATAAAATTGTTTAAAAAAAGTTTAAACTGGTTTTCGTGTAGTCGTTTCAACATAAGATTAGTGTTTGCGCATAATAAAAGGTTTGGGTTCTAGGCTAAAGCATTTCTAATCTAAATTTTTTCCTACGATTTGCGGTAGTTTGTATCTTAAAAAATTATATTGGATTATATATCCTTTCTTTCTAACTGTGAATTTGTCAAAAATTTTTTTATTTTATTTTGTTGTTTCTTTTTGATTACACATGTACCACATAAACCACGTCGTTTATATAAAATTTAAAAAAGTAAATAAAAAAAAATAGAATGAATATTGAGTTTTTTTCTACTCTTGCTGCTGTTTTACTTTCTTCACTTTAGCAAATATTTATGAAATATTTATATTTGGATGAAACAGAATTACAATTTTTATTTTTGTTTTTGCCCTCTTATTCCATTTAATCCACATTAGTCGGCATCGGCATTAAATGGAATAAGAGGGCAAAAACAAAAATAAAATTGTAATTCTGTTTCATCCAAATAAGATGACAATTACAAGAACAGCAATGATGGTAAGAAAAGGAGAATATGATAGAAACTGTTTTGTGACTTTACTTCGACTAACTCATACAGGTGTATTACATACGGTAATAATTTCAGTATGTGATTTCCAGAAAAGTGTGAGTGAGAGACTACCGTAGCTGGAGTCGAAAACAATTGTTCAGTTTGGCTAGTGTACTATTCCTTCACGGACATCATTTCTTCTTTAATTACCAAAAATATTCATTGCCGTTAACTTTGATCTAATAAAAGCGTTTCTGACGAAACAAAAATTAAATTTATTTTAAGTTATTTTTCCATTTTTAAAACTTTGTTTTTTGGGGTAATTTTTCACCTTTGTTTGGGTTCAAATTTCATAATGATTATTGGGGCGATTTTTCATTTTGAAAGATTGCCCCAAAAATGGGGCCATTTTTCATTTTATGCGTTGGGGTCATTATTCATGGTGCCTTAATTTTTATTTTGTCCTTTATTTTAGTGCTATTTTAGTTTCACCTTAGCTTATATTTTCTTGTTTTTCATATTACATTTTCAGCGTTCACGCATATAAAGTTTTATTTATAGCTTAATTTAGCATTTGGTTTGCAGTATTATTTTAGTTTTTAATTTATACAGGTTTTAGTTCTTTTTTTATAGTTTTTTAGCTTTTATTTATTAAAAATCTTAACTTTTTCGACTTATTATTGGTTACCTGGGGATATGCCTTGGATGTATTTGGGCTGGACTACGGTTCACTCGTGGACGTGGTGGCTCCTATAAGGGCTATATACAATAATACCGTTGAGCACTAGCTTATCCAAAAATCAAGTCTTTTTGTTGTTCCTTTAATTTTTAATAACGTATAATATTTATTAAATTTAACTTTTACCTTGTTTTTTATTTTTACAAAGTCGTTTTTTTTTTTGCCTTTCAAAAATATTAATGGCGCTTTTGTTTTTTTTTCTTAACACACACACACTTGTTTTCTCTATATGTCTGCGAAACATATGAAATGAATTACAAACTGTGGCGTTGCCACATGGCAGGGCACAAGTTGATGGGTTTACACAGAATATATGTCTAATATTATTCCGACATAAACAATTATTAGATTTAGTTTTTTTTTTTTTACTTTCTATACATATATGCCCGTATTCATAAAAACTATTTTAGGTTTGTTGAGGGTATATTTGACAAGTAGTGTATAGAAATTTGTCAAATAAGTCCTCAATAAACCTTAAATAGTTTTTATGAATACGGGCAATAATCTTTTTTTTACATAAAAAGGGTATATTTATATTTAACGTTTATTTTTCTTTTACTTTTTGTATAAACACAAAATAAAAAATATTTTTTCTTTAAAACAAATTTTTCTATTTTTACAAAATTTAACTTTTCCTTCCTTTTTTTTCAAAAAAAAAAAAAAAAAAAAAAAAAACTCAACGGCAATTTCTCCACGGTCAACCGATATCTTTTCCTTTTTCAAAAACAACAGCAAACGCGGGTTCCATTCCCAACTTTTTTCTACCTTTTATCACTTTTTCAAAATTCAATCTAACACCACTAGCCTAACATTTCATTTCCAATTTTTCTCTCCATCCCCACCAGTTTGTTATTTACCAAAAAATATATATATATTATTATCCGTATTTGTATCCGTATTTTGGTACATGTTTTATTGTTTTTTTTTCTGCCCACTCACACAGCTGTCTCAGTGGAGTTGCCACCCTTATGAGGTTTAACCCCCGAACGTGCACGTTTATTTGACAAATTTCTATACAATACTTGTCAAATAAAATCTTAATATATCTAGAATATTTTTTATGAACACGGGCATAAGGATATATGTATACTTCTAGCAAAACGGTGCATTTTAACAATCAATTTATTGCAAAATTAATTTGGTGGAAACTTTCTTTCTTTAGGATTTTATGCCTCTGGATAACATATTATGAAGCTGTGTTAAATTATTTGTTTAATCCGATGAACCAGCAACTCTTGAAACAATATAAGCGTAATTTTCACCATGCGTATGTATATATTGGAAATGGTAGTCAAAAATTTAAATGTTTCAATGAACCACATAAGTCGTAGTCGTGCAAACATACGAGCATTTCAAAAATTATATTTAAAAAATAAATGTATTATTCTATTATTTGTGTATGCTATTCGCAGTAAAATTACAGGATACTAGCTGAACCCGGTGTGCTTCGCTACCCCTTCGTTATGTAATAAAATTAAAAGTATTTATATATTTTGCAGACAGTTGTGGGAGAAAGAGAATGAGGCTATCCTACTATTTTACTTTAAATGTATTTTTAATTTGAGGTAAAGCCGTTAGTAAAATATATTATCATGTAATAAGTATTCCTGAGTCAAAGAGTTATATGTATTATACATACATACCCCTTTATGTAAATATTCGGAGAGTTAGTAACATGCGAAAAACCTTATTATTATAATATGACTAGTAAGTTTGTAATCATATCGAACTTCGGCATGTTACTACAATTAATTAACATCGAACATTCAAAGTCATGTTTATTTTTCTACACACATATATAGTATGTGTATGTTGGAAGAGCGACATGATATTGCATGTTCAATGTTAATGTTTGATCACACATATTTGACGCTATAAGTTTAATTATACATTTTGCTATTGCAAGTTGGATCGAACATGTTTTATACGATCATTTACTTGTAAATTTATATTTTCTTTATTTTTTATAAAAGTATTGTTGCTATGTTATATTTCTGTAATCCCAATTTGGAAACTGTTATAAGAAATAATAACAAAACAAAACATGATTTTGCATGTCCATCTTTATACTATTAAATGTAATATAAAGAATAACAAGTTTTGTTTTTGGTTGTAAAATAAAGAAGAGCATGCACAATCATGTTTAATAATTAGCGTTTTATATGTACATATATTTATATTAATATTTACTGTATTTATGTATATCAATTTATATACACATTTATTTTCCCAAAGTATAAAAAGCATTAATTATTGATTGTAAAACAGAGTACTATTTCGAAAGTCAAGAAGGAAGCTTGTCTTTCGAATAAAATATACATAATCAAGGTGGAAGCTTGACTAATGATAAAACCTAAATATTATACATTTGTAAATAAATAAATAATCAAATTTTATTATTCAAATAAAATAAAAACTTAGTATTTTTATTTAGTTCGAAATAACCTACGACAAAATTTAAAAGCTGCACACTGTGAAAATTTAAGATCCGTTAACAGGTCCAGCCTCCAATATATAAAAAACATAGGAGCGTGCTCTGTCCACTTTTCTTTTTTCGTATATCTATTCATGAAAATAACATATAAGGCAAATATTACCATCATTGGTCAAAAAATGCCCAAGATATGACGATCACAACACTTTGCCCAATCAAAACTTCATATAGCCTATTACTCCTTCCAGAGTTACAGTAACATGCTCTGAAAATTTTAAAAAGATCGGTCTAAGGGTTTGACCTTCTATAAAGCACAAATATACAGACTGACCAGACATTCATTTATATGCATATGAATAGATTAAAAACAGATTAATTATAATTAAGGGTAAAATAGGGCGAAAAAGAGTGATTTGGTAATAAAAAATGTATGGCTACCTTACCTGTAGATAAAAAGTGTATAAAACTTTAGGTAAATATAATGGTATAAGTAAGTATTTGAATTAAAAAAAGGGGCGGTGAAGTGTGCGTGGTTCATAGATATATGGCGACGTTAACAGTATTAAGTGCAATAGACTACCAAATAAAAAAATACGTTGGAAGGAACAAAAAGTTTAAAACTTTCAAAAAAAATTTAACGTAAAAAGGAGCGTGAAAGGGGGCGTGGCGTAAGAAATAGTTATTTCTATCTCGCCTGGAGTATAACGTGTATACAATTTGAAGTAAAGCTGTTAAAAGGTATATGGAAGCAATTACATAATTTTAAAAAAGTGGGCGTGATAAAAAAGTACCCTATTAATCATACGAGAGTCCCCGTTAAATGTGAAAATTTCCGGAAGATCGGTCCAGAGGTTTGGTCCCCTATAAGGTACAAATAAACAAACAAACAAATAAACAAACACACATCCCATTTTATACATATATTTAGATTGTAAAAAAATTTTTTATCTCTTTTTTTTTATTGACTAAAAGCATTTCAATCTTAAACGCAAACGTTTGTTTTTGGAATAAAAGCCTATTCGTTTTACTTTCACCAACTTTTGACTATTCGCTTTATAAACTGTATGTGCAATACAGAGCACTAAAAATGATGAAAAAAAAATCAATTTTTGTGTGAATTCGGATTTTATAACATACCAGAATAAGATACTATAGTAATATATGTACAAAGCCAATAATAAAAGTAAGAAATTTTTGTTTGAAAATACATGCAACATACCTTAAGATTGAAATATAAAGTTATTTACATATTATGAACTTACCTTAACTCTAAAGCATAACTGACATTTAAACAAAACAGTTTGAACAAGAATGGTATATTTGGGGATAAATTTGTGGGTTAAGTGGTTTTAAATGAACGTGGACTATATCTGTAAGTGAACACCATTTCTTGTTAAACCAAATAGTTTGCCATTTATGACAAATTATTTGATATAATTAAAGTCTTTAAAGAGAAAGAAGTAGTGGATATTAGAATCAGGGGTGAGAGTATGGATATGTGTGATTTTCTTACCGTAAGTATGAATATGATGTAAATTAGGTGAAAGTTGGGTTTAGATTTAATTATATTACAATCAATTCAATTTATTTATTTTAGATTTAGACAATTAATCTTAAATTCAAATAATTTTAAGTAATTAATATACAAGAGTCATAAAATTAATTAGGATTATTTTTTAATCAAGTATATTTAATGAATTTAGAATAACTGGAAGTGATTGGTTTAAATACAAGTAGATAAGTAAGTTTTCTTTTTTCTTAAACTTTCCTCGAAAAGCTTTATATTCGAATAACAGGACTATTTAAAACAATATTAATTCACAATAGTACTGGAAATTATTCGTTACAAATACTTTTATATATTTCAATGCAATGACATAAAATTCGTTAAATTCAAATAATAATAAGTTTTATAATTTCTGTTATTTTTTTTTCTAATACAAAATCATTATTTTGTACACAGTTTATAGAAATTTAATAAAACAGGTTCCAAACAGCAAATAATAAAAAGATTGTGATTGTAACTTAACTACATTTTAATAAACTTTTATCTTAGACTTTTAGCACACATTTACTTATTCACTATTTGTTATGTGATGGTTTTGTGGCAAGCAATAAACGTTTACGTTACGATTGGTATGTACTGTGGCAAAAGAACAAAACATAAATTCTGACAAAATATTTCGAAAGACCAATAGTAAAAATACATGGCACAAATATCCGTCGCATCAGATGACGCAGTTCAGCAATGTGGTACTATGTAAATGACATAATGGTTATAAGACTGCTGCTACTATTAGAAGAAACCAATAAAACAAAAATCCAATTCCCACGGCCACAATAAAAAGGCTGTGTTAGTGGTAGTAGTGGCTTTAATAGTGCTGTATGTATAGTTTCCTGTATACGAACTTTTGTTGCAATAATAAAAGCTTTGGTTTCCTGTTCGCTTGCTGTTAATTCAGCGGTTGTTTTTTTTTTTTTTTTTTTCTTTTTTTTTTTTTAAGGTACCCCTATATAACAAAAAAATTAGAAATTTTCATTATTGGTTTTTTATTTAAAACAGTGTTGTGGTTACAGCATTGATGTCGTTTTGGTTTGTAAATTGAGACACTTTGTAAGCTTTAGCAATATTTTTGCCTGTTTATAGCCATATTTCGCTAAAACAAATAATAATTTGACATTTTCTCGTTTTGCTGTTTACTCTTCGTTTATTATTCGGATTTTAATTAAATTTCATGTGAACATTCAACTATATTATAATTCCAAAAAGAGAAAAAAAAGAGTAAAATCTAGTTTGTTTTGAAATATTGTAATGGTGATGCAATAACTTAGTGACCTATAGCTTAAATTTGAACTTTTGATATTATGAATCAACATTATCATTTACATTATTTGGCTAACAGTTCGCAGACATTAGTAAGAAATGTTGAGTATCTGGAGAGAATTAGATTTATTAGCAAAAAGTTTGCATTCTTAGAGATTGATAGCATATCATTAAACGAAGACAGTTGTACTCAAATTCATAATCGCTAAACCTTAACTCCCTCAAACACATTCAAAATAAATTATTATAAATTACATACAAAAAGGTAATGCATTTGCATAAAACTTACCATTGCTTATTTCGAGATTTAAGAAATTTTTGGCTTTTTTTTTAGAAGAAATGTATATTTTATTAAATCATATAAAAATTGAAACAACTGCAAAATTTTACATTTTTTTAATAAATTATAAAATGTTCGCAAGTTTTTAGTTTCAATATTTTTACAATAAAAAATTGTAAACTTAAAACAATACAAAAATGTTTCCTGAAGTATTAGTTCGATTATTTTATATTTTGTTCTTAAAACAAATTCTTTTCAGTAATTTTATTAGTTTTTGTGTTTAATTATAAATATGAATATGTGTATTAACATAATTCAAAAGTGTCACAATTCAAAAACAAATATTTTTTTTAGAAGAAAGTTTTAGGAAGTTTTGTAATCTTTTCAAGAATTAGTTTGTTAACCACAATTATAGAAAATTATGGTACCGTTGTATTTTTTTTTAATTTTTCGAATAATATTATTAAACAAAATTTTAAGAAAGCATCTCTTTTAATATATAAATTAAAAAAAAAAAATTTTTTAAATTGAAAATTTATTCTATTGAGTGTAAATATTTATTCGTTAAAAACAACAGTTGACCACTAATAAAAGGTTCTTACCAAATTTCATTATTATTATAAATTTAAATAAAATTAATAGCAAATGAGGTAAACGTTTACATTTTTCTATTTATTCCTTTAATAGAAATATATTCTGCATTTAATTTTTTGAGGAACACAGTTTTTTTTTCTTTATTAAATGTTTTTTTTTTTTTTTTTGTTTTTGTTTTACCTTATCATGTAGAAAATTATCTCTCTTTTTGGACATAAGTATGTAATATGTTTTATATTGTATACTTCTTAAAAGTTGATAATTTTGTAATTCGAACTACAGTGTGTGCGTGACTTTTTATTTCTTTCTCAATATACAATAATTCAAGCTTTATGTTCTATATTACAATGGTTGCATTGCTTATGTATATTATGGGGCATTTTATGTATTTAAACCCAAAAAAGTGAACTTTAAATGTTTAACAATTATTCAGTTTAGTAGCATTATTTTTTATTTTTTAATTAAATTACGAATTCGTTCTTTTAGGGTATTTAACAGTAAGTTGCATTGCATATATTGTTTTGTCAAATGTTAGATTTTATCACATGTTAGTTACTAACTTGACGTCGCTGATTTTAATAAGAAAAGGAAAACCTTTAGATAAAAAGCTGCTATGATTTAGACTGTAGTCTTGAATTACCATTCCACTCCCTGGTGATGAATATAATTAACATTAATCGAAAAATCGCACCAAATGGATATATTATTCTATATAGTGGGCTATAGAAGTATTTTGAGTGCTAAAGTAGCACTTGAAGTTCAAGCTGATATTCACAGGAGAAGCACGAGAAGGTGACAACTGACACCAGTAATAGTGACTCTGAATGCGAACCACTGCGATGAACATAACTGGTATTATTTAAAAATTCGAGCTAAATGGAAATATCTCTCCAAATTGATGAGTTCTGAGTCCTAAATAATCATTCAATCAAGTGCTTTATAGGAGGAACATGTGTATTTTGAGACCTCAACTGACAGTAGTGATAGTGACTTTCAATGTTATCTGAAAATGCTAAAAATATTCAACCAAGGAAATTTAAGAGACTATGTTAGAGATCTGTCAAAGTCTGCTTCAAAAATTTTGGCTTATAGGCCAAAAGAAAGAGTTTTAATAACGAATGTAAATCTCCTTAAATATTTTCCTGAATAAAAATTATTTCCCATTTTTAGGCAAAATAAAAATATGCAGCGCATATTCGGCTCATTTGTGTTTATGCAAAAATGATCAAGTTTTCTTTAGGCTAACAAGGTGGTTATTCAAAATATCCCGTTTTCTTTGATTGCAGAATAGCAGAGCTAAATATAAACATTGGACTAAATAATATTGGCCACCTCGATAAATGTTAGCTGCAGAATAACATAAGGTGATGAACCTATTTTTAGGATCAAGGAATCGTCGAATATTGTTCCCAATACTGAATACATAAGCAGGAACTTTGGACAGGTCACAAGTAAAATCATTAGTCAAAGAATCACATTTTATGGAAAGATATTATAAAAAACAGAATAGCATGAATTTTTTTTTTTTTTTAACTTTATGGATTTGTTTATATAAAGACCTCGCCTCCTGAACTATTTTCCTTCATCTCAAAATGCTTTATAATTATATTTAAATTTACCGTGTTTCATTAGAAGAAATATCCGTTTCATAATCTAACCATCAGAAATGCTATTGTATTGTTTAATAAAATAATTAATAAAGGTGTTCGCAGTAGTATTTTAAAATTTCTTTATACTTTAACTGAGTTAAAGAGTTTTTGTGTGTAAATGAAATTTAAAACTAGATGATAAGTTTAAGAGCCTAAAACATAATATTTTTTAGAAGCATCATATTCTAAAGGAATAGGCCTTTCAATAATTTGAATTTTTTGCTGTCCATTGGTCTTTTTTAAAAGAACATTATTTTAATATGCTTAATATGTTTTACAATGGTGTTCACAATGAATATTTTAATATGTCTTAATATTAATATGTATATTACAATCCACTGAGAATATTACTTTTTTGTATTTTAGTAAATTCGATGCAATATAAATTTGTAAAACTTAAATAATAGGTTCACGTAGAATATACAGCATTAACGATTCCTATCTTAGTATTCTTGTTATTGGCAAATGCTATAAAACTAGTAAGTCATCCTACAATGTACTCATAAAACAGATTGTTGGTTCTAAACAATATGTATGATTGTAATTCGTGTTATATTCGCCTTTATTAAAAGCGTGTCTTATCATCAGTAATTTTCCTTTTTTTTTTTTTTTTTGAAGATTAGCCATATAACCTTTTCGATTAATACACCACCAGTAGTAAACGTTATCCAACATTGTTGAAATACCCATTAAGGATCATGTAGACTAACCTCAGCCAAATAGTGTGTTTTTGCATTTACCTAAAAAAGAAAAAGTATTAAAGTTTTTTTTTTTTATTAAAGATTTTATAAGCTCTTAAAAAAAGTTTATTTTCTTTTATTTTATGTCCTTTGAAATGCATATATTGTAAATTACAGCCCCTTATTTAATTTTAATTGAATTTTTTTTAAATATATTTTTATAATATAAAATAAAGTGAATATTATTTATGGTAATACACAAATCTTACATAGAAATGAAATTTAAGAGAAATCAATTTCTGTAAAAAATAATTGTTTATCAAAGCTTAGCTAAACTAATTTTATTTTCTTGTTTTACATTTTTAAATTTTCTTAATGTCATGATTTTTTAAAATTCACTTTTTAGCTGATCTACGCATACTCATGAAAATTTGCAAATACTTAGTTCACACAAAAATGATGAATTAAAAAAATTATTAATAATCTTACTAATGCTATGTCAGTAATATGAACCATTTGGTTAGTTCTCTCAACCACAACGACTAATTATACCGTTCACACGATAGTTTAATATTTCATTTTGGTACTTCTTTCTTTATGAATGAACGTACGAAAATGACACTGTATGATGTACCTCAAAAAAAGTTGCCCATCACCTTATAATGTATTTTTGAAAGGTGGCTTCAAACGTGTACGGGAGAGCATGCAGCCTAGTCAATAATCGTCGTCCGGAAATTTTTTTGACCTATATCACAAAATCAAAAAAAATGAGTTACTACCAGATTTTAGGTCGAACTGTTCTATCCCCAGAAATATATTATAAATTATAAAATAATTTCAAATAAAATAGAATTACCCAGAAGTTATATGAAGAGATATCGAATACTACTTATATTATTTTTATATATAGATATATTTATTATTTTGAATATACTGAGTTCTTTTTCAAAAATAAATTCTGACTTAGATAAAACTCTTTTATTGAAATTTATTTACACTCACAAATGTTTTGTGGAGTACAGTTAAGAAAGTAAAAAACTTTAATGGTGGCGAATAGAAAGTTCCGAAAATTTAATTGATTTGCAAGAAACGAATACATTTTGAAATCTGAGGAAAGCATATCTTTAATATTTAATTTAAATTCAATTTTACTTTAATATTAGAAATCGATGTATTGTTAAGAACACCAGATGACAATATTTGAGTTCTAATTTTTGTTTAAAGCAGTCCTTATAAGTTTTGCTGCTTTGGTATACCGTTTGAAGTAATACATTTCTCTGATAAAATATGTATATCCATTTTTTTGACGTAAGTATGTGCCACATTTTTAAAAAAATGTGTCACAAACAATAGCTTATACGGCAATATGGTATCTGTTTTTCGAATCTACAAAAAAAATTTAAAAATTTTTTCTATGATGTAAGAAATTTCACAGTATTCGATTAAGGCTTAATACTACAACATCTGGAAAAAATATTTTAGGTACTATTTACGGTAAAAAAAAACTATTTTTTCGCGTTACGTTAACATTACTTCGGGGCGACGATATTTTATTTAGTTAAGCCATTTCATACGTTTTATATTTTTTTATTTTAAAAATTGACTAATAAAATTATATTTTATTTTTGCTCTTCTTCAAACTAACAAAAAAAAATTGTTTTTCATTTCTGTAAACGATAGTGACTGTTTCATTTTTATTCAAACTTAACCTAAATGTATGCTTTATTTTGAATTAAAAAGCCTCTAAAAACAGACCACAGTTCAACAAAAATAAACAAAAACATATTTTGTGTCTTTAGGCAGTAAACAAACAGTAAACAGTTTCTAAAATTATTTTAAGAAACAAATATATAATAAAAATTAAGAAAAACACTACCATGTTAACAACATGTTGCAAAAATTATGAGAACTGGGGATGAGAAGTATTTTTTTTGTTTAGAATCTACAAAACATGAAAAGTAGCCTGTGGCTGGTGTTGTGTTGAAATTTGAAGTGTAATATCAGTTTGGGCGTTAGTTCCCTGCATGCATTTCATATATTAATTCTTTATTTTCAAAAATTACAAACTGCTTTAGTCACCCTATTTTCAATTTATTATATAAGTAATTTTTATTTTTGTGACCCATTCCTTCAAGTGTTCAGTAATAACAATACGTTGTTGTTTACATAAATAAGAATGGCCTAAAAATATGCAATCTAAACACTTTGTGTTTATTTCTATGTATTTAAATGTGTAAGATTATTTTCATTGAAGAAAGCAAGGAAATAATAGTAGAAAAATACTAAGAGAGTAATAAAAATGTCCTATTTTAAGATAAAACATTTCCTTCTAGTTTTTTTTCACATTTCCTGTCCTACTTTCACACTTAAAGCTTTTAGGCTAAAGAAGTATTACACGTCACAGAATAAAGAATTAAAATATTTCTGCTTAAATATAAAATAATTACACACAGTTTTATATAACACTGGGAATTAAGCTGAAATAAATTAAGATATGCCAAATGAATTTCTTTCATTGGAAAATAAAATTAAAACGTTTGAAATTTGTAAAATAAAAACCACAAGGATTTTTTCTTAATCTTTCAATTCTTTTCCCAACTTAGTGTTAGTCATCTCAGATTTATTTGCCTAATAAACAAACTACAAGTCTTATACTTCAATGCATATTTTTATAGGAGCTGCTTTAGCTATACAGGCAGTAAGTAGTTCCCTATATTTATTTATTTATTTATTTATTTATTTATTTAAGTCAATGGATGAAAATCCTTACTGACCATTACATATAAAATTAACATTAAATTAAAATAATTTCATTTACTAATATATATAATTTTGACAATACAAATGATACAATTACGTATTAAGAAAAACAATAACTTTTCGTTTTATAGAACGTGAATTTGAAGAAAAATCAACAAGATCTGACAAATAATTATATTGGCGACATAGTCTAGTAAAAGGATCAGCAAGAGCATAATTAGATCTACATAAATGAACATGAATAGGGTTATAATAACGTGAATTACGACAAGGAATGTTGAATCTAACAGAATTTAAAAGAAATTCACAGCATATATCCCCACTGATCAGATTAATCATAAATGATATATTTAACATAGTACGTCGACTCTGAAGGGTAGGAAGCTTTATTAATGCCAGTCTGTTCACATATGAAGGCAAATCCATGTAGTTCCATCCAAGTCCACGCAGACAAAACAACAGGAATTGTTTTTGCACAGATTCAATATGGTCACTATGAACGTTGTAATATGGATCCCAAACGATTGATCCATACTCCAAAATAGGTCTGACGAGTGAAATAAACAACTGTTTAGTAATGTACGGATCAGAAAACTCTTTTGCCCACCGCTTAATAAAGCCAAGAGCACATCTAGCCTTATTTACAGCCATAGTAATATGGTCAGTAAAGTTCAATTTTCTATCCAGTAATATACCAAGGTCAATAAATGAATCCACCAACTCCAATTGATGACCACCAATTGAATAATTAATATCAATAAAATTACCTCTGAAAAATCGCATGCATTTACACTTTTTAATATTCAGCTCCATCATGTTATACTTGCACCATAAAAAGAAGTTGTCGAGATCACTCTGAAGATAAGCATGCTCATTGGAATTTTTATAGGAAAGAAAAATTTTTACATCGTCAGCATACAATAATATATCAGAAAAATTAATAACGTTAGGAAGATCATTAATAAATAGCGAAAATAGAAGGGGGCCAAGATGGCTACCTTGAGGAACCCCAGATGGAACGTAAAAATATTTAGATATACAATTATTCACCCGCACAGACTGCATTCTACCACTCAAATACGAACTTAGCCAGCTTATACTTCTTTGGGTTACTCCCAGCAGGTCCAATTTTTTTAAAAGAAGTCTGTGATTCACTGTATCAAATGCTTTGCTAAAGTCAGTATAAATTACATCTGTTTGCTTTCCTTGAGTAAATGCAGCATTAACCATGGATGTTAATTGAAGAACATTAGTTACCGTTGAACAGCCCTTTCTAAAACCATGTTGATAAGGTGTTAATAACGATGAAGAATGATGAACAATAAAATCAGCTACTAATTTCTCAAATATTTTTGGGATAGCACTCAGTTTAGCAATACCTCTATAATTTGTAACGTCAGACTTATTACCAGATTTAAAAAGAGGTATAATGTAAGAATTTTTCCAATCCTTCGGAAAATATCCATGCTTAATCGAAGCATTAAACAAGATACCTAAAGGTACGACGAATGATTCCGCACAACGATTCAAAATACCACTTGGAATGCTATCAGGACCAGGACTAAAAGACATCTTAAGTTTCTTCAAGTACACCAAAATATCACCATCATTAAGAGTAGGAAAATGTATTAAATGACTGGAAGCAGGACAATAAGGATACATATTTTTATCATTGTAAACAGCATCAGAATAAGTGCTGGCAAAGAAATCTGCAAACATATCACAAATAGCATTATCATTACAAGATTCTTGATTACGAAATTTCATAACTGATGGAAATCCAGTAGAGTTTCTTTTTGAATTAACGAAGTTGTAAAATGACCTTGGGTTTTTAAAGAAATTATTCTTCATTTTGACTAAATAATTTTTATATAACTCATGACTCAGTATGTTATATTCGGAACGGCTGACAGAATATCTTCCATAATCAATAATCGAACCAGATCGTTTATATTTTTTATAATATTTGTTCTTAAGATTTTTTAATCTTGACAATTGCTTTGAATTCCATGGTGGACCAACCAAAGGATAAGCAGACTTTCTCGGAACACAAATTTCGAAAAAGGAGTAGACAATCTTGTAAAAATTTGAAATTATAACATCAATGTCAGAATTATTGTTAATGGGAGTGGATAAAATTTCATTCCAACACGTATTTATCATCAATTCATTAAGTAAATTAAAATTGGTACGATTGAAACAAAAAACTTTACTAATATTGGAAGGTTTGAGTTCAGTTTCAGTTTGAAATGAAAACTCAATTTTTAACGTTGGATGATAGCGATCCTCAGGCAAAGTAGCAGGTTCAGAACGTACAATAGTGCAACTATTAACATCATTAACAAATACCAAGTCAAGTATTTTTCCAAAGTCATTACACAGACCATTGATTTGATACAGGGATAATCCAAACAAGTCATTCAAGAATTCATCATGGCTATTTTTATTCTTTATCGGGATTAAATAAGGTATATCGACCGTATGTGTCCATGAAATCGATGATAGATTAAAATCACCAACAACAATAACAGTATCATTTACCTCTGCAAGTGATGAAACCGACTTGATAGCGTTAACATGATTAGAATAAACAGAAGAGTCAGAGTCTGGAGGAATATAGGAACATGTAAGGTACATTTTTGACCTTCTTAATTTAACAACAACAGCAACAAATTCAATATCAGACGAATAAGTTTCAATAACTTCAGATGTATATAAGGAAGATACTGCAATAAGAACACCACCTCCTCTACGTAAATTACGATTATATCTATATATTTGATATTTGTTGCAAAGAATTTCCGCATTAAAAACTCCATCAGAAAGCCAGGTTTCAGTAAACATAATAACATCGTATATAAAGTCATAACTATCAACTAAGAGTGTAGACAACTTAGTATTTAGACCACGAACATTCTGATATAACATATTTATGCAATTGTTAGAGGTTGTAAGTTTTTTGAAGCAGATAAATTTCCGGATGGCAAGCGTGCAATATTCATGTTATAATTGTTAATAATTTTCTCGCGATAAATGTATTCACGAACAAAGGTATTCACAGGCCAGAAACTCGGGTCGATAATATGGTGATAATCGTCAGGATTAATTGAAATTTTAAAAGAGGATATTGACCTGGGGGTAGAAGATTTAAATTTATGTACAAACAATTTTACTTTGTGCCCCAATTTAGATTTTATATAATAGCCAATATCATCCGTCGATGTATCACTAGCTAACCGTGAAATAAATACAGCTTTATTCGGCGGAACAGCTTGAAGCGGTTTAGGAGTGATTTGAGTATTCATCGTTATATTATTAACTGCTATATTTTCCGATCTACTGCCCATACTATTTGATGAAGAAGCGATTTGACCAGATGCATTTGATGACGTAGATGGCGTAGACAAAGAATCATTAATGGTAACGGATTTCATAACAGTAGGTGAAGATGGATTACTCAAAGAAGGAACTTCAAGCAATTTATTTGATTTTGCCATCCTTTTAGGTGAAATTTTATCACTAGTATCTACAAATTTATCTAAGTTTGAAAATTTTCCAAATAATTCACCAAAACTGGCCAATCTAGACTGCAATGACGCAAAATCAGTAGTAAGTTTTTCAAATTCGCCTTTATAGCTTTTAAAGAATTTATAGAAATCAACGTTTATCTTCTTACATGCAAAGCAAGTCCATTGCAGGGACTTTACGGGATCTAAAAGCGCATCCGCATCACGTGCCCTCAATGCAGTACATTTTAAATGGTAGTTGCCTAAACATAACCAACAGGAAATCATTCTTTCATTTCCCGTAATTGTACATTTTTCATTTAAGCAATCCATGATATTAAATATTGATATTATAGTTTTCCCGTTCAAACCTTTATTATCGTTATATTTTAAAAATTACGTTACTTTAGCCTTCAACTCCTTAAAGTATGCAGTGATAAAATTATAACAAAGATATATGACAAGATACCGAGCTTTAAGATCCACAGGAGCACAAATAAATAACAAACAAAAGTTAAAAGCTTATTCTTTCTGTTTGGACAAGAACTGTAACAGCTGTTTTTCTATGTATTTGTTGTATTTAATAAAGCGCTTTTATTATTGTTATCAATCTCTTCTCTTTTATCAATTTTATTTTGTTCACTTTACAAAGAAGTTATTGTTTATTTGTTTATCAGTTGATACATTTAGATATTGTTTTTGTAATGTTCCGATTTTGTACGTTACTGTTTATTCAGCTATTATAATTGATTTTGTTATTGTCACTTTATATTTTCTATGTATTTTAATAATAATATTTACACTTTTGTTCAATGCTTATTTTTGTCTTAATATTTTATTCCAAAATACATATGTACACAAATGTTATAGTTTTGTAATATATTACAGTTTTTACAGGCAAAAATTATAATCAACAATCAGGATATCAAGAAATCAGATAGCGCGAGCAAAAAAACACGTCCGATTATCACCAATACTTATTATCAATATTTATGTTCCTTTTTACTGGAATAGTGAGACAATACAGAATTTAGGGTAAGTTAAAATGGAGTCATGTACGATACAACAAAGTGCGTTCATTATCCCTTATGTCTACACCCAAAAATTCTCAGTTACATACCCGGGTATGTCTGGCTCTTTTTGTTTGTATCTTAGGACATTCGGTAATGATAGGTGTAGAAAATCTTCGAGTCCATCCTCACGAAGAACGTGACAGTTCTGGCAGAAAAAAGCACAAAGAAAATTGCTATCTGTGTACCAAAAAACGGCCAACACGAAAATCTTGCAAAGAATGCAAAAAGCCAGTTTGTGCCCAGCATTCAGTTTATGTAACGAATTGTGACAGATGTGTAACCTGATACCACTTATATTTATTTATTTTTATATTTTTATTAAATTTCTTGTTTTTAATTTATTTTTATTTTAATTGCTCTTATTGAACTATAATAAAATGTTACGTTTTGATTTTTAACAACTAATTCACAAACATTTTTCTTTGCATACCCGAGTATGTCCGGTGTAGATGTAAAAGGTAAGTCACAAAAACTCCTTGTAAATTTTTTCCACATTGAAAATTTGAAAATTTTATTTTTAAATATTGTAAAAAACAATATTTTAGACGATTATTTAAAATTTCATGTCTATATAATGATTAGAACTTAAAAAATATCACTTTAAAAATGAAAACCATACCCGGGTATGTCGGTGTAGACATAAAGTTTATTGGACAATATTTTGAACATAATGAAATTTACGCGGTCGCAGTTCGAAACTTCTAGACAAAATTAAATCAAAGTAGTCTTTTTGGAGAGATTGGATTAGTCTGAAAAGTTAAACACACCAGCCATACAAAAACAAGCTGTTCAAATGTCACTATTAATAATGGTACTGGTGAAAACCTTGAAATATAAATGCGGTATGGAGGGCAGGCATTGCAAAATCCAATAAACTCTCTACTCAAAGATCTGTGGCTTAATGCTAACAAACTGAAACTGAAGTCTAATGACTATGAACAGCAAAGAGAGTTTGTTGAATGGTTTTTTAATCATCTATAGGTGGATTTTGATTTTTATTTGAACAAAGTTATATTAAGCAAAATTATAATCTCAATGGCTTTGTAAATCGGTATAATTGGCATGTTTGGGAGTCGGAGAACTCAGGTGGGCTCAAGTGCACCCACGACATGCCACTTTTTGAGGTAGATTTTGTGCAAGAGTCATCATTGGACTATACTATTTTAAAGATGCGACATGGTGACACTTATTTTTTCCAAAATTGGATGCTACTCGTATTGATTTATCCATGCCTTACAGTAGATGAAATAACTGAATTATTTTATAAAATATTTTCTAAATATGTACTGCTCAAAAACGATAATTCCGAGTGCAAACCTCATCTCTGACATCTTGATAAAATGAAATATGAAAAAATTATTTCTTTCGGCGACTACCTCTTCTCAGCAGTATTCCGGCAAAAGCTCTGGGAGTAATTGATTGCCATGAAAACTCTTCTTAAATCTGTCTTTCGGAGTCGACTTTAGACTGTAGATCCCGGTACTCATGGATAAAAATTAACACACATAAGTGCTAAGAGAATCTAGGCCGTAACTCTGAAACAGAGTATTAATGGCCAATTTTGTATGTATGTATGTATGTATGTACTGCTCAAATAGAACATGTAATTTGGTGTTATATTTTTTATGGGGTTGTTCTATTTCAATAAGCCCACAACGAAACGTGCATTACAGGAGTAATTTAAGCGCCGCATCAACGAAATTCTGCCACAATTTTACAAAAAAATCAAAGGTTTTTCGACAAAAAGCTGCATCTATGCCAGCAAAGCTGTGTAGACCATTTGCCTGATGATTACTTCATAAATAATCCTATTCTATGTACAAGTATTTTATTTTGCGTTATTTTTGTCTCTTACCATTAAATATCATTATACAAAAAAAATATACATTTAATTCATACTCATAACTTTAAGAAACTTATCGACTCGTTAAGAACTATAGTACGAGTATTAACTGCAGGGAATATACTCTTTATAAGTCCAATAAAAATTTAATCATAAATAAACAGTAGAAAATAATATATAAAAACACATTCTTCTTCATATTTCATCCACCGTTCCTTTTACATTCCCTTTTTGTGTTTAGGCTTTAAACATATTTATTGAATAATTTATTAGCTAGGATTCGTAGTCCGTTTAGCGATAAGAAAGAGATTTTCCAAAGATTTATTTAATATTCAGTGTTGAATTTATATCTCATTTTATTTTTCCGGTGTGAAAAAAAAGAATGTTTGAAACAAAAAAATTTAGGAATTTTTTGTATATAGAAAAAATGTATTCTATATTATTCATATATGCATATGAAATTAACAGAACTAAGGAAAAATATTACTATATTATGTATATTACAGCTTTTTTATCTTATACAGTGTACATATTTAAGTATATTAATTTGTATAATAATACCAAGCATAATTATACAGACTTCATTATAGATAATAACCAACAAGTTATGTATATATATTATATTTTTTTAACTCAATTCCTATTTAACAGTACAAAGAATAGTTTTATTTTCTATCTGTTATTGTTTGTAGAAAAAAATTATAGTACAAAATTTGCATATTTTTAGTCGTTCATAAAAATATTTTATTTTATACAAGCTTTGTTAATTAACTCATATTCGAAGACATTTGTCTCATTCCTAAGGCGCTTAATAATAATATAAGAAAAGATAAATAGTGTGATTTTTTAAGAGCTATAGGAAAGTTAAAAAAAAACATGAAATTCAGAAAAATTAAAAAGGAATCTTTATTTGAATCGATAGTACTGTCCATATTATTTTTTTGTTTGAAGATTATTTCATGCAAATGTTGACCCTGACTGCGCCTCAAATGATCAATTCGCTTAGTCCAATTTTGGCATACTGGAAAGAGTATTTTCGGCCGGTATCTCACGAATAAATGCTTCAATGTTGTCTTCCAATGCGTCAATTGAAAGGGGTTGGCTGTACAGACATGGGCTTTAACATAGACCCACAAAAAATGGTCTAAAGGCGTTAAATCGCAAAAGAAACTTAACAAAACAAAAACACAAAAATGTACATCTACACTATGGCTTCAAATCGATTCTTTTTTTTGTCAAAAATTGAAGACAAAGTTTTAAAAAATTTTCAAAGTAAATTTTGATTTCTTTGTCTTAATAAGTACTTCAAGCAATCAAGAAAACATATTAAAAGAGAACAAAGGAGAACACTGCCGGTCTCCTAGGCCTTCAAAGTTGAAAATTTAAAAATGATTAATAATAATGAACAATCCTTAAAAAATAAAGTTATAAATTATATTAAAATATAGCCCAAAGTACGCAGGTTTGTGGTATATTTTTTGAGTGCTTGTCGTGATTCTTAATATTATGATTGTTTAGTTTTATAGTCTCAACATAACCTATTAATTTTTTTTTTCTTTATTTCTTATTTCTTATTAAGAACAAAAAAGTGGAACTTTTTCGAAAGGATAGTATATTTTATTTCTTACAGAAGTATATATTATTATTAAGCAACTTAGGAATGAGGCAAATTGCTGTGAATTGATTATTCAAAGGACAGTGTTATATCTTCAGTCTTGAATGATCAACAGCAATTGCCTCATCGTTGAATGTTGTGGTGAGTGCCTTCGCTGAGTACGTTTAGCTGTTATCTGCAACTGCCGTGGACCAAAAGTTGCCTTTGGGCACGAACTTGCATGAAAATTTAAATAAGGAAGTGTTCGTCAATGTGTGTATTTTAACTGCGTATTTATATCTCACCAGAATTTTTTAGCAAACTCCCACTATTATCATTTCATTTTTGCTCAATTTTTGATTAACCGCACCCAAATGATTTTGGTTTTTAAAAAAAACGGACACAAAATTAATGTGCAAATAGAATGGTTTTGTCAACAAAATAAAAAAAAATCAATAATTTTAATTTGGTTACCTTCCCTTTTAGTGGGAGTAGGATATAGGCGTGGACAATTGGACTATTTGCATTTTTAACTGCAAAAAAATTTTATCCTGCAAAAAGTGCGACTACTCCATGCATGTGTGTAAAATGTACTCCATAATGGACCATGACTAGTAACATCCTTAACCCATTATGCATGTAAAAATGTGACCCAGTTTACATTGCCATGTCCTAGGAGAGGACCAGGTCCAATCAAATGTAACATAAGAGTAACCTCAAACTACTCCCATGTAACTACTCCGTGAATTATACAATTGAGGTTAGTTTCATAACTACTTCATGTATAAACACCATGGATAAACTTTTGTAGTTATTTTGGTAACTACTTTATGTCATTAATTCATGGACTACTAACAGAAGACTATTTCATACAAACCCTTAAAATTATAAATCAAGTTTTAATTATATTTTTTAACACTTTTTAAGCCCTAATATATCTTATGACTTTACATTTGTATATATACAAACTTTTAGAAAAACTGAACATGGACGCCGCCATCGTTACCATTCAGTAATTTTTTAACTTAAATGTGTCGCCAGTGGTACCCAATTGTAAATTTTACTTCAAACATACAAAAAAGTACACAATTTAATTACATAGGACTATTCTGGTAACTACTCATCTGGGTTATGTAGTCCAATTTTTTTTGCAGGGCAATTCACGTTTGTTAAGAAAGAAAAAATTAAGAACTCTAACATAATTATTTTAATTTATACAAAAAAAAAGATCGATATGAAACTACGGTGCACTGTAGAACAAAATAATCAATTTTGGTTAAAATAACCAGATTTGTTAAAAATAACCAAAACGGCAACACTGAATATAGCGTTAGCAATACTTCTGGTACTACTATTCGTTCTGCTTCAATTTATGGCCACAATTTAATTCTATTTTGTATGTGACAAGCAGTGATTTGAACGAAATCTTAGCAGAAGGGACAAAAAAAAAATAATTTCATTTGTAAAAATGAATTACAGTGCGGCGATCAAATGAATTTGAAAAAAATTAAAGTAAAATATGCACCCTTTTAAGTTATAAAAACTCTAAAATATATTCAGGATTATCCCTTATTAGACATTTTGTTTTATTATTATTTTAAAATTTCAAGTAAAATAGAAGAGTTCAGTCACTCATACAATTGACCACGTGTTTGATTACAACGCCAAAACTTCTTTTTTTTATTGTTATTGTAATCTCTTTTAAACGGGTGCATTAGGAGTCTATGCAACTGTTACTATAATCAAATAAATGAAAGAAGTGCATGTGGTCAGTTTTTTGTGTTTATTTAAAACACATAAAACTTCTTAATTTATATAAAATAATATTTTTATAGCAACCGTAGGTAATTATTGAACCTTCAATTTTCTCAAGGCATTCTTTTGACTAGATTCTGGTAGATCGCATTGAGAGGTTTATTTCCCCAGACTTTACCCACATGCTCTTACAAAGAAGTTGGGACTCCTACTACACTCATTCTTAGCTCCCCCAGAAGTGCTAAAGCGGGTTGAGGC
Organism: Metopia argyrocephala; assembly: GCA_963576795.1. NCBI lineage: Eukaryota > Metazoa > Arthropoda > Insecta > Diptera > Sarcophagidae > Metopia > Metopia argyrocephala. Next base: position 78,122,119 of record OY756208.1, on the reverse strand, counting down.
AAAATGCTGACGTAATCTAAGCCAATCTCTAAGATTGACTTAATGTGTCGCGCCTCTAAAGTTTTCGCTGAGTCCACTCACTGCCATTTGATTCCATAAGATTAATTTTGGTTTCATCCGAAAATATGACCATCTTTCAATCCTCCATAGTTACAATTAAGTGCGTCGGAGCAATGATGTTGATTGATGGCGTTTTGTTAACAATGATTTCTTTACTCTTGGTTGACCACACAGATCAGAAGAACGCAATGTATTTCTAACTGGCTACACAGACAGATTAAAGTTGTCAAATGAGATCAAATTTTTATAAATTTACACTGCAGTCTCCAATCTGTGCTGGTGCTCTACGCTAAAGATTTTATTTCACTTATTTACACAAATAAGTAGTGGAGAAGCCACATTCTAGCGCAATTTTATAATGATCCTTTTACTGATTTTAATAATTTCTGCTGCTGAACAACAGCTTTAGCTTTTTCTCAAACGTTTGTAAATCCCGCTCCACAATATTCCTCGTCCAAAAACGTACCATTTTTTGTTTTTAAAAGTAATAAATGTATTAAAGCTTGTTGAAAATAGGTTAGAAATTCACTTAACAACTCCAACATATATTCAATGTTAATGCTTTTCTTAGTTATTCAATTTTTACTTTTAACTGCATTTGATGATGTAGAATAACTTAAAACAAAAAATTGAACACATGCAATTTTTTTAATTATTTGAATATAAAAATATAACGGTTGTTCTTTGATAACTGGTTTTGGCGTTTGTAAGCTTTTGAACATAGAATATGTTGTTAATTGCATGAGTGACTGTATGTATGTAGATATTGTATAAAGATTGCAATAATAAAACTGACAAAAAAAAAAGAAAAAAGTAAAAGAAAATATTGGAACATTCAATTCGAATTTTTAACGACTTGTACCATTTTTAATAAAAATAAAAATATTTTAATATTATAGTTTACTATTGTTCCACTGTTCTTAAACCATTGTAATTGTTTAAATAATATTTAAAATTTTTTTTCTATCCCTGGTTAAATTTGTCTATATTTATTGCTTTCTATACTATATTTGCACAATAAATACTTTTATTATAAAAAAAAGTTGAAAAAAATCTACAGAACAATTGAAAAAGTCTGATTTCATAACTTTCATAAATTATTGGGGCGTATAAAGTTTTAATACTAAAAGTACATATTGTTAAAGTGGACAATTTATGATTTTTTGTTATTAAACTGACACAAAGGAAACGATGTGTGATGATAAATTAAAACCAAAATTGTTGACCATAAGTTTTGTAAATAAATTTTAAATATTAAAGAGGATAAAACAGGAGGAAATCGACGATTGTTTAATATGATTGCATGAGGCTGATATAAAAAAATTAATGTCACTTCGATGATAATAAAAGTTTATTTTTCATTATAGTATTTTGTGACACGAAATAAGTTACAAATAAATATTGTTAAATATTGTTAAATATTGTTGTTCTTGTTCTTTAAATTGTTCGATTCCAGTTTTTTTTTATATGTATTTCTCATAACTGATATATGTAGTATTATTTTATACTTAAATGGGGTTAAATAAATTTAAAAAGGAATACTACAAAAATTTTTGTAATAAAATATTTACATATGAAAAGTATTTTTCGGCAGCACTTATTTAATAAAAAGAAAATTATGGAAATATTTTGTCATGGTACATATATGGTTGCAAAAATTAAAAACGCTGTAACTTTTAAAAAAATCGAGAATACGTTTTTTGTACCATTTTTATTAGAAAAAAAAATACACATCGATTGGTCCCGGTCCCAGATTTCTATGATGAAAATAATTTCAGTTACGCCGTCTTCGTTTTGAAAAATACGAGTGTCTTTGTTCTACTTTTTGCCTCTGGTGAACATTTAAGGTTTTGTCAGTTAAAGCGTTCTTTAATTCCATCGACGAGATGTTCACTATAATTTTAATGCCAGACCATGTAAATAGTATAATAGATTATTTTTTTAACTGAATGATATTGATGCCTATATATCAGGCAGTATTTACTAAATTATGAAACAATTTTATTTTGTTTCTCATTAATCTTTTGTCGGTTTTTAAGATAATGCAAAGAAGCTTAATATTTCAATATTATGGTTAAAAGCTTTTGTTGTTTAAATTAAATTTTTTTCTTATTGAGACCAATATTCAGGGGTATACCTCTGTGCCTTGTATTGGAAATTTTTGTAAAAAGTGAAGATTTTTTTTTAATAAACGCCTTATGAATGAGATAAGTTACTGACAATTGGTCATTCAAATCCCAGTGTTATATATTCATGTTTGAAAGTGTAACAGTATTTCCGGGGTAGGTACAGTAGTTGTCCAGGGTCGACGAGAACTTACTTAATAGACCAGATTAAAATGAAAATAATTACACCAGATTTCAGCAAACAGTATAATTCACAGTCTTAATTTATTTTAAATTCAAAATTTATATAATCGACAATTTTACACTATTTATTTTAATTTAAAATATATTATGAGATATGGAGGCGTAATAGGTACGGCATTCAAATGGAAAATAGAAAATATGTTAAAAAAAATTAAGTGGCGCAGGTTACCCGTGTGACGATGTGTAGCGTTCGGTGGCCAGTCCAGAAGAGAGCTTTCAGTCTTAAAACCAGACATTTTCGTGGGTTTTCTTTGTGGGTGTTAGTGTATTAGTATTAGTACCAGTACTACTAACTACACTACTACGCCTGGGATAAATGGCAGTAAGTACCAGTTTATTCCCTGTGCACTACTACTATTGCCTGGGCCCTATGACCGTTTGTATCAGTAGAGACCCTCTGCACCACTACATTGAGCTAGGCTTGACTGTTTTCGTGACCGGCTGCGAGCAGAGCTGTAAAAACTCGTACCGGCTGTCCGATCACTACGACAGCCAAAGCCCAACTGAATATGTGGTAGAGCTTATCACTACTAATACTTCGCAACAGAGTAGTCGTGCACAGAGAAGTTCAACTGTAGTGAGTTACTATCACTACAACGAGAAATTCATTAGCGTGGTTGTGTCGGTAAGCTCAGAGAGCCAGAATTACCACACAAGAGAACCACTTATTTACATACAAAGGTAGTGGTAAATAAAACTGGTATCAAGAGTCAAATGAGTCGTATAAAAAAATAAAGAGTGGATTAAGAGCAAATAAATGAAATAAGTTTTACACTCTTATTAACTGAGAATGCCGAACACACCATGATAATAATAAAATGAGTAGAATATTAATTACAATTTAAATTATCAAAAGGGACATAATTAATAACATAATTATGATATCAAACTGAATTAAATGATAGGTATTGATTAAAGTAAGAGTTAATGATAATTACAGCAAAAGATAATTAATACCATAATTATGATAATAATTTGACTATAGTATGTTAAATGAAAACAATTTTGATAATAAAATATAGAATTAAATAATACAAAATAACTAATACAAATAATATTATAATAAAATTATATTATGTAACGAAAAACTTCGTTACATCTCCCTCCTGGTTTAATTTTCTTTGAGGCACTGAAGACTTCTTATTGGGCTGCTAATCAAATATGTGGAAACACATTAGTACAAATTCAAAAAAAACTTACATGTTGAAAGCCTTCAAGTCTTTTAAATGAGCTGTTCCTTTAGTCTTCTTATTGTCAGGGTCAACTAATCGGACGATCACGGGCGAGATAAACTCAGAAACCAGATACGGGCCTTCATATCGGGGAGCCAGCTTAGCAGCAAAGTGATCGATAGCTTTTGACAAAACATGGGTCTTTAAGAGTACAAGATCACCCTTTTTTGGAGCCCATTCACGTCGCCTCAGGTTGTAGTGTGTAGCCTGGTTACTCGTTGCTGTCTGCAGATGAGTTTTGACAATTTCAAAAACTTCCTTCAATTGTTGAGACTTTTCATCCGGAGTCTGATTTAGGTCGGTGTTTTCATCTCTCGTTTTCTCGTTAAACAAAGTATTGGGGAGGCGTAATTCCCTTCCTTGAATCAAGTAAGCTGGGCTATAATTTGTTGAGCTCTGTTTGGCGGAATTTACTGCTAGGGTCAATTCTGGTAAGTGCTCATCCCACTTTCGGTGATTGGAGTCGGCATATTGAGCGATCATCGTTTTTATAGTTCTATTAATCCTCTCGGTGGGGTTCTCATGAGGTGAATAAGGGGCCGTAAAAATCTGCTTCACGCCTATGGATTTAAAATATCTTTGACAGTCTCGACTGGTGAATTGTGTGCCATTATCAGTGAGTAGGACATGAGGAACACCAAAACGCGCCAGAATTCTTTCTCTAAAGGCCTTAATAAAGGTTTTCGAAGTAGCTTGTCTTACAGGAACGAACTCGGACCATTTGCTGAACTTATCATGAAAAACGATTAATGTGTTATTTCCATGAATAGAACGAGGCAGTGGTCCTACAAAATCAGAGCATAGTGTGTGCCAAGGTTGATATACCTGGGAGGTATGCATTTTTCCAGCAGGAGCCTGTTGTAATGGTTTATAACGTTGACAATTTTTACATTGCCTCACATATTTGGTTATGTCTCTAAACATCCCGGGCCAGTAGTATAGTTTTGCTACCCTAGCTATTGTTTTATTTATGCCTAAATGGCCTGCAGTAGTATCATCATGACATTCTTTTAAGACCCGCTCTCGATTTGTCTTTGGTACCACTAGCTTCCATGGAACTGGGTCTTCTTCGTTATGAGCCGATGTGTCGTATATGTGTCTACGTAAGTTTTTATTTTCATCAATGTGGTAGTCTGGTAACTTTTCAGGGTCATTTTTCACCGTGTTGAATTTGTTTTCATACCAGGTATCTTTGTAGTCGGCGGATTTCTTAAGAGTCTGAAGAACAGCTGTCTGGTTAGTTTGAGGTGATCGGGATAAACAGTCTGCCACTACGTTTAACTTTCCTTTTCTGTACCTGATTTCGTAGTCATATTGCATCATCTCTAAGGCCCACCGCGCTATTCTACCAGATGGTGACTGAATAGAGTTGAGCCATTTTAACGACTGATGGTCCGTCACAATCTCAAAATGGTAACCCTCTAAATAATGCCTCATTTTTCGTATGCCCCAGATAATAGCTAGGCATTCCTTTTCAGTGACGGTGTAGTTGCGCTCCGGAGCAGAAAGGGTACGGCTAGCATATGAGATTACTTTTTCACCGTCGTCAAACTCTTGAGTCAGTACAACACCTAGGCCAACATCACTGGCATCTGTTTGTAGTATAAAAGTTTTGTTAAAATCAGGGCACGTTAATGCTGGCGCCTCTATAAGTTTTTGTTTGATTTGTTCAAAAGCGGCCTGTTCTTGTTTTCCCCACTCCCATTTTTTACTTTTCTTTAATAAATTGTTTAAAGGACCAGTCAAAGTCGAAAAATTTGGTACAAATCGCCTATACCAAGCCGCAGTGTTAAGAAATGACCGTAGTTCTCTAAGGGTGGTTGGTGGCGGTAGAGCTACAACAGCGTTCACTTTTTCGGGATCTGTGTGAATACCATTTTCGCTGATTAGGTGTCCTAAATAACGTATTTCTTTCTGTGCAAAAGAACATTTGTCTTTATTAATTCGCAGATTAGCCGCTATCAGACGATCAAAAACAATTTTTAAATTTTTAAGGTGCTCTTCTAAATTACCTCCAAGTACAACAATATCATCGAGGTAAGCAAACGCGAAAGAATCTAGCTCTGGACCAATTACCGCATCAAGAGCCCTCTGAAAAGTGGCTGGGGCCGAGTGTAAGCCAAAAGGCATGACTCGCCATTGAAATAATCCTCTGCCTGGTACAGTGAAAGCAGTATAAATTTTACTTTGTGCAGCCATGGGGATTTGCCAGTACCCGTTCTTAAGATCGATGGTGCTGAAAAATTTGCTGTTTCTTAATTTTTCCAGAATGGCGTTAATTTGTGGGATGGGATATGCGTCTCGAATTGAATTTTCATTTATCTGCCTGTAGTCGACACACAGTCGCCATTCGTTATTCTTTTTGCGTGCTAAAACTATGGGCGAGCTGTATGGGCTTTTTGATTTTTCGATTCGGCCGTCAGCTAAAAGTTCATCTATTTGTTCGTCAATAACTTTTTGCATAGCAGGGTTTCTGGGATAATATCGTTGTCGAAGGGGGCGTGAATGCTTCATAGTAATGACGTGTTCGGTTACGTTGGAGTACTTAGCGATTGAGTCAAAACGGGGCAATTCATTTTCAAGAAATTCTGAAATACGTGGGTCTATTGGGGTGTCACCTTGAGTATTTTCGGGTGGAGTTGCCTTTAGGGTTGTTATCAAAGAGTCGTTGATGTTATTACAGATTTTATGGGGAATAATATGAAGTTCACAACCAGTCTGTACTATAAAATTCATGCCGATAATTATTGGATCAATGCTTGACTCCAAAACTAAAAATTTATGCCAGTACACAATGCTATCGAAAATAAACCATAGGTCAACTGATCCTAAAACTGTAACTGTAGTTTTATCAGCGAGCTGTATTGTAGAGAAATCCGCTGCAACGACTGGGACATGTAGTTCTTGTACCACAGCTAAATTTATACATGAATGGGTAGCGCCTGGGTCGATAATTGCTTGAAAATTTTTCTTCTTTATAGTGAGCCATATTCGTAAGCGTAAGTCGTCATCAGGAGTAATAATAATAGGGAATGGCTTGAATTTTAGAGATCTCTGTCGTTTCCCTCCATCGAGAGACCTCCCGCGGCGTTTCCCGTACCAGACCTGCAGCAATCGATTGGTTTAATACCCCTTTTTCCACAGTCCCAACAGAATAGGACCTGAGGCTTCGAACATGTGGCTCGATTGTGACCAGTTTGTCCACAGCGATAGCATACACTATTATTAGCAACTACTGTTTGCACATGGCGAACTACCTTCTTCTGTGAAATTTCTTCAGCTCTAATACTCTCATAATCTTTAGCTAATATAATTTATTCTTGTAACCTTGAAAACTCACGTCTCTTTATATAAACTTTATATTCAGCTCGACAATTTCTAAAAATGCGTTCAAGTTGCTCTTGATTAGATAGGTTTGACCAGCGCATAAGAGACTGCAACGAAGTTACATAATCGACAAAACTTTCATTTGTACGCTGTACTCGATTCCTAATTTCATCATCGAGTGTTTCAAAAAAACGTACTGGCAAGAAAAATAATTTAAAATCTTCAACGAAATTGGAATATGACTTCCAGTTATTTCTATTATTTCGATACCAAGATAAAGCATCCCCCTTAAAAAGTTCGGGCATATAATTCAGTAGTGCATTACGAGATATGGCATAACACGAGGCCAGTTCTTCAATTCTCTCCAAGAAGCATAGTGGGTTCTTGCCACCATCATATTTTACACCCCACTTCCTAACCTTATCACAAACCTCAGGGTCACCCAAATTATAATTCTCATCCCCACCTGTGAACACTAAGGGCGACGAACTCCGAGAAACACCTGCTGTTGGGACATTCAGTTCTTTTTCTGATGATGGACCGTATTTTAATCTTAAACTATTTATCATGGCTTCCTGATCGGGAGTCAGATTACCCTTGTCTAAAAAATTTCGCAAACGGCTTCTCATTTCATCCACAGTACCATCACTGCTTAGACCAAGGCCTTCTAAGCATTCAGTCAAACCTTCTTTTTTCACAAAATTAATAAAGGTACGGCCCATGTTGTTGTGCGTTTAAATATTAATTTTCAATTTTCTCTTTCCTGTTTAAAGTTGGTCAAATCTCTTTTTTTTTTCAAGTATATAATTACCTTTTGATTTAAATTAATTTCTCTTTTTCCATGTGTTTAATTTTCTTAGAGTCCCTGCTCGGGCGCCATTTTGTAACAGTATTTCCGGGGTAGGTACAGTAGTTGTCCAGGGTCGACGAGAACTTACTTAATAGACCAGATTAAAATGAAAATAATTACACCAGATTTCAGCAAACAGTATAATTCACAGTCTTAATTTATTTTAAATTCAAAATTTATATAATCGACAATTTTACACTATTTATTTTAATTTAAAATATATTATGAGATATGGAGGCGTAATAGGTACGGCATTCAAATGGAAAATAGAAAATATGTTAAAAAAAATTAAGTGGCGCAGGTTACCCGTGTGACGATGTGTAGCGTTCGGTGGCCAGTCCAGAAGAGAGCTTTCAGTCTTAAAACCAGACATTTTCGTGGGTTTTCTTTGTGGGTGTTAGTGTATTAGTACCAGTACTACTAACTACACTACTACGCCTGGGATAAATGGCAGTAAGTACCAGTTTATTCCCTGTGCACTACTACTATTGCCTGGGCCCTATGACCGTTTGTATCAGTAGAGACCCTCTGCACCACTACATTGAGCTAGGCTTGACTGTTTTCGTGACCGGCTGCGAGCAGAGCTGTAAAAACTCGTACCGGCTGTCCGATCACTACGACAGCCAAAGCCCAACTGAATATGTGGTAGAGCTTATCACTACTAATACTTCGCAACAGAGTAGTCGTGCACAGAGAAGTTCAACTGTAGTGAGTTACTATCACTACAACGAGAAATTCATTAGCGTGGTTGTGTCGGTAAGCTCAGAGAGCCAGAATTACCACACAAGAGAACCACTTATTTACATACAAAGGTAGTGGTAAATAAAACTGGTATCAAGAGTCAAATGAGTCGTATAAAAAAATAAAGAGTGGATTAAGAGCAAATAAATGAAATAAGTTTTACACTCTTATTAACTGAGAATGCCGAACACACCATGATAATAATAAAATGAGTAGAATATTAATTACAATTTAAATTATCAAAAGGGACATAATTAATAACATAATTATGATATCAAACTGAATTAAATGATAGGTATTGATTAAAGTAAGAGTTAATGATAATTACAGCAAAAGATAATTAATACCATAATTATGATAATAATTTGACTATAGTATGTTAAATGTAAACAATTTTGATAATAAAATATAGAATTAAATAATACAAAATAACTAATACAAATAATATTATAATAAAATTATATTATGTAACGAAAAACTTCGTTACAAAAGATCAACACAGCAATTGCGCCATCGTTGAATTTTGATTGTGGTGAGGACCTTCACTAAGTAGGTAGCTGTTATCTACCAGTAGGTGGCGCTTTTAGGAGAAAATTCATTGTTGTTGCCAATGGTAAAGGTGGAATAGAGTGGAATGTCAGTGAGTTGCTTCTTTGTAGATGGATTTAATGGGGGGGAATGGAACCTCTTACTTTTTAAATTAAAATTATGAAACACCGCAAATATTTTCTTTTTTCACCTTTGCTGAGGTTTGAAATTAAGCTGTTTTAGTTTTTTTGCGAGCGCTCTAACTACTATTCCACGCAATCCCACAACAGGGTCATAACAGAATTATAATTATTTAAATTTGTGAATTTTATTTACTAAGTATTATGTTTCTGTTTAATAGCAATTTTCCAAAAACATATAAAACCAAATCTTGCAAAATGTAATAGTTCAAACGTAAAATCTGTTTCAGAGTTACGGCCTAGCTTCTCGCAGTACCCATGTTGTGTGTTTCAATTTTAATTCTTGAATACAGGGACCTACAATTAAAATTCGACATTGAATGAAAAATTCGACTTTAGAAGCTTGTTCATGACAATCAGTTACTTTTAGAGCTTTTGGCAGAAGACTGCTAAAAGGTAGTCGCCGAAAGAAATATTAATTTTTTTCTTGTTCCGCTTGAGACGCTTTAATAAGATCAAAGTTAAATTAAATTTAATTAATTTAAAAATTTAATTTTGATGTTTTTAAAGCGTTCCAGATAAAACATAATTAATTTAAAAAATCACTCTTATCTGAAGCTTGAACACGGGCCTTCAGAAAATTATTTATTTTTTTATTTATTTATTAATTTAATTAATCTCTTTTTTATCTTTTTGTGTACTATGTCAGAGGTTAGAGTTGTACCTGGAGCTCTCGTCCAGTAAGCCAACACACTAACAACTAGAAAACGGCTGCTACAGAATTACCAGCAAATATAAATTGATGACAGTCTATGTCAATAAGTTATCCTTCGAAAATGAGTTCATAATAGCATAATTATCAGACAATTCAGATCTCTTCTGCTTCTAATTCATGAGTCAGAACGAAGTAATTAAGAAGATCTAATTTGGTCTACCGCAGAAAATATATGTTATGAAATTGAATATGATCATATGTATATTAAATATTCCTATACTTTCTTTTTCGGATTCTTATACTTACAGATTTTTAAATCTTTATATGGCTTCTTCTTTGAATTATTGCAAAATTAAGGCCTTTTTTGCCTTTCAAGAAATATATTTTTTTTATTTCAAACCACTTGACTTACATAAGTGTTTTTTTTAATAAATTTTTTGCTATTTTATATCAATTGAATTCCTTCGAGAAATTTACAAAAAAAAAGTGATAAAATATTGTTTATGTCATGTGTCTATAACTCCAACTCTGTATTATTTCGTTTTTTTTTTTTTTTTGTTTTTTGTTTTTGGCTTTTTTTCATCGTTAAGAGCATGTCACCACTCTTGATATGTGATATTTATGCTTTCGTATGCCCTTTGCAGCACGCTTGTAAAAATAATTGGTAACTTGCTGTCTATTCTTATAATATAAGCAATTGCTGAATTAAATAGTACAGAAAATAAATAAAACTATATATAAGTAAAAGAGAAAGGGAAACAGAATATGTAACCAGAAATTAGCTTTTCTGTTTCTTTCCCCAGAACTAATAAGACTTATAAAGAAAGACACACTGACAGTTTAACAAATATTATTGTTTTAGTATTTTAATAATAACGAATTGTTTTAATTTTTGTTTTGCTTTTTTTCCCCCTCATTTTACATAATCACCCTTATTAAAATCAATGTTATCGTCTTCCACATCATCTAATGAGATGTAAAGAATGTAATGACTTGCACAAGAAGCAGGGTTGTCAACTTAATGCTTTTAGCACTCTTTCTAGGCCTTTTTACAATTTTGGATACAAAACAAAATGTTGTGTTAGTGCCTAGGTTATATATTTTAAAATTTAGTGCTTTTTCGTTTTGACTGCTACTAAAGCTTAAGCTGTCGTTAATTTGATTTTTATATTTTAAATTGCGTTTATGATACGCACCATCCATCTAAGTGTTTTATACTATTTTATCAAAAACGCCGAGTATGATTTACAATAATGATTTTTAAGTGTTGTCAGTACTGGAAAAATCTGCCAACAGCTCACTAAGTGTAAATAAAAAAGTATACATAGTTCTAAGAATTATAGAAAATGGAAATTTTTTTATAGAAATATAACCAATTAAAAGCAAATGGAAGAACTGGTGGTGTTAATGGTGTCTCCAAGGAGCGGGTTTAATTGTTAGGGCCAATGTTAAACGTGAACCACACCTAAACGTCAAGTTTTTTTCAAATTAAAATGCATATCGTGCACCTTGATATGTTTTTTGTCAATTTAATCCAAATGTGCTTGCAATCGGAAAAATAGTGCAAAAATTTGAACAAGTCGGGTCTGTAGGACATGTGAAAACATTAATGGATGGTCGTTCTGCAGACAATATTACTGCTGTTCGCGGCAGTGTGGCTAAAGAGCCACCCACGTCCTCAATTCATCGTCGTGCCCAACAATTACACCTCTCACGATCGTCGTTGATGAACATTATGATTATGGTGTCAGCAGGACGGTGCCAATTAATACAGAGCTAACGAAACAATGGCTCTTTTGCGAGACAAATTCAATAGCCGCGTTATTTCACGTGGCCGTTAAACTTCTTTAGTGAGGTTATTTGAAAAAAAAAAGTATGAGATAATTCGACAAATTACCGGCATAGAACCTCAATTATGTCCCTGCGTCATCTAAAATTTGGACCATCGGATAAAGGTGTGCCCCGACGTCTCGGCAGTAGAGCTGCAAAACTATCGATAGTCGGCCCCATCAATAGTTACGATAGTTTAAAAAAAACTAGATTTAAAAACAAACGAAAAGATATTAAAAATGAATGTATTTTTACGAATTGTTCTTCATAATCCGTTTTATATTCAAGGGTTCGATATTTGTAAACTAAAACACCGTTACTTTTCGATTTAAAGCTTTATTTACACTCTATTACGTTTAAAATACAACTAACTACTGACTGTAAACCTTAATGTGTAGCCCTATTTATAGTTCTAATATTTTGTTCTAGTAATTTCAATTGTCTTATGAATTAGTTTTTATATAATTATACAACAACAATTTCATTTTTAATTTTATATAATTTTAAATATATATGTGTTTTGTTTTTGTAGTTATATAATTTTCATATACATTTTAATCCAACATGCATTTGTGTTTGTGAGTTTTTATATACATTTCCCCTACATGTATATTTGTTTTTGTAATGATTTATAATTTTAAAAACACATTTGAGAATGTTCCTAATATATTTGCTTTTGTAATAATAACAGCAGCGTACTTTAAAAGACTGTAATGACGATTTTGCTTTATAAAATTATGTGTTCGTAATCGAAATCGAAATTCGAAATCTTTTAGAGCAACACAAGAAAGTCAAATATTTTTGTAAATTTTCTATATCTAAAGATACCAAAATAATGTTTTAATAAAAATTTTTTTTTTAGTTTTTAAATTTTTCGAAGAATAAATGCTGAAGCTTTAAGTAATTAAGTTTTAATCAATACTCATCATACGTTCAGTATGTCATACAAATGAAAGTCTTAAAAATAGTTAATTAAGTTTGTGATATAAGAAAATTTTCGGAACTTCATTCAGTATATTTTACTATTGCTAATATGTATTACAACTTAAAAAGTTTTTATAACTTCTATTTAGATAGCAATTTAGTTTCTTTTGTATAAGTAGATACACAATATCCAACACATAATCAGCAATAAAATAGTCACATTATTAGTCTTTTATTTTTATTTTTTTGGTTTGTTTTTCTTTTGCGAACTTTCCTTTCTTCTAACCATTAAAACATTAAGAAGACAGCAAATTTTGCCAATAATTTATATGTAATGATTGTGAAATAAAAGAATTCCTATTTTATTTTTTTATTACGAAACACATGTCAAGTAATTTATTAAAGAAAGCATTTTCATAAATTTTTTCATTGTTCTCATATTTTTATTTTTTTTTAAATCTCATTTTCGAAATATTAAGTTTAAGAAAAATTTAAGCTTTCCAAAGAGAGCTAATAAGAAGCAAGTAAAAATTTAATTATATTTGTCTGTATTGTAAAAAAAAAGAAGCAACCCATTCCATTATATATCGCACGAATTTTCTATGAAAATTGTTTTCAAATTGCACAAAAATTCTCTGGATGTAAAATGTCAATCATTGGTTTGACTAATAAGAGTGAACGGAGCAGTTTAGAGGCTGCATACTCTTTTAAGGAAAGAACTATCCGTTGGTATACGGATTGGTCAAAGTCTGAAGGCTTCACAGGAGCGGTAATATTTGGACCTGGGGCGAAATAATCCGAGCGCTTAACTTAACCTGGAAAAAGTATACAATGGGCAGGATATGGCCATACTGTCTGATAGCCATTCGAACACTTGGCTCCTATGAAATTAACTCGAAGTCAGTATGGGACTGTCTGGTGAAACTGAACCGGCTTCTCAGGGAAAATAATGTTAGACTAATGTCCGGAGCCATGCTGGTATTCAGGGAAATGAGAGGACAGACAAATTTTCCAGAAAAAAAAAGCATCCATGCCACTGATGGGGCTAAAATTCTTCTTCTTTAAATAAGAAGGAGAGTTTGGAAGGGTAAACTATAGAAAGGTAGAGAGAAAAAGGAGAGGCGAATACTCTTCTTGTGCCAGGCAAGTGTAAGAATTTCCAAACTTTTACTTGGCAGTTATGATCGAAGGAGATTTGAGTCTAGCATAAGATTATCTATGGAAAACCTAAGGAATTTAACGGGTCTTCTCACCGGGCACTGCAGATTGAATATTTGAATAGAAAAGAAAACGCTTTAAGCGATATTTGCAGATTCTGTGACTACGCGATCGAGTCATCAGAGAATATACTAAGCAATTTTGCAGTATTGATGCGCAGTAGAAAGAGGTACATTGGGGATGTGTCAAAGTTTACACCAGCCGACGTTTTGAAGTGCGTCAAAGTGACGTAACTGGTGGAGATACTATAGAAACATTAGTTAGGTTGACGGCTGTACAATAGATCTATAGGTCGAAGTATTTTTAGTACCTCATGAACGAATGAATGAAGGAATTGTTATAATTTATCTTTGTATATTTTTAATATTAATTAAAATGTTATACTAGAACCGCAAATAAATTATAATTACATTTTATTGTAACCTTCTATATAAATATAATATTATATGAAACATTTCCTTTAAAAATCTCTAGATTTTTACTCACAATAAAAGGAATCTTTGCCAATATCACTTTTCAAACTTTAAGATAAAATTTCATGTTTTTGGTATTTTAAATAAATAAAATTAAATTTTATTGTGCTTCAAAATTTTACCACATTTTAATGTTATTTTGAAATTTATAACTTATTTATGAAATCTTAATTTTGTGTAACAAAGTTTGTTGAGAATATAACATGATGTTCATTTGTAATAAAACAAATTAAATCTATTATCTCTTAATTCCTAGAATGAATTTAATTAGTAAAGTTATATAAAAAACTAAATTGTTATTAAATTTACGACATTTAGTTTGTTTGCTATACTCGTACCCTTAAAAAATAAGAATTCAAATACTTATTAAAGCTATACAAATAAAAAGAATTTAAAAAAAAAAAATATTTTTAATGTAGAGCTTAGATGTCAGTTTCTAATGCAAACTCTTTCGTTTCATATTTTGCCTTCTCATTTCCTTTTTTTTATTGTCTTCCCAACAAGAACATTCTTATGAATATTCTATTAAACTGTTCCTTGTTTGGCTTTCTTCTGTTCCATTTTATGTTTTTTGTCTTCTACTTTTAATGCTAATATTTACGGAATATTGCTATATTATGGTGGTTCTATTAAAAAAAGCAGCAAACATTTTGGTTTTTTATTTGCACTATTGCCAAGAGCAGAAACAGAACTAATAATGGGTATGATTTCTTCACTTAATACATTTAAAATATTCAACGTTTTTTTCTTTGCGAAAAGAGAATAGTTTAAAATAAGAAATATAAAAATTTAAGTTCTTTAAATCAAAAAAGAGCAGATTTTTTCTGTAGACTTTAGTAGTTAAATGTTCATTTAAATGTGTTTAAATAAAACCATTTAAATGATAAAAAATATAAAAGTGGGGCTTTCTTCATGATTTTATGTTAAATGAAATTCAAAACTATATGATAATTAAAAGTTTTCGCCAAAAAAAAAAGGTTTGTTTTAATACTGCCCTACATATTTAAACAGAAATTTAAATTTAAAGTCTCCATTGTCAGTAAACATCCATCCCTTTTGCTTAAAAGCATTTTTCTTTAACTTTTGGTAATTTAATATACGTCAGGACATTTCAACATTTTTCTGGCACAAAAAAAAGTTTATGTAAATGTCAAAGTTCAATGTCAGCTTCTAAACATTCAATAAAGCAAAAAATAAAAAACACAATTTAAACAAATAGCAGAAAATAAAAAATATAGGAGAAATATTTTAAGTATTTTTTTATGAGTTAAATTATAGAATTTTTTAAAACCTTTGGTATTTTAAAAAATTGTATGCTTTGTTTTTATATTTTCTAAACAATTTTCTTAAATAATTGTTTATATAAGAAAAAAATATACAATAAAACAAAAACAATATTTATGCAAAATAACCTTGAAAAATATTAAGTCTTTTTTTTTAATGTGTTTGAGGCTCTAGGTTCGAGCCCCGGGAAAGTTCTGATCAATATTTTTATAAGCGTTTCTGACGAAACATTAAGTCTTTTGTCTTTTTAAAACAAATTAAAATTTGTTTTTGACAAATTGAAATACAAATTCGCTTCTTTTATCTTTTTTTTTCTTTGAAAGTTGCATTGAATTTACATTGTAAAAAGAACTTTTCAAAATGTTTGAGATCTTACATTTGAAAAAAAAAACAAAAATTGTGTTTAATTCTTGTTTTTCAAAAAAGTTTATATAGAATGTGGTTATAAATCTATATTACTTTAGTTAAATACTTTCCAAATATGTAACACTATGCGACAAATGAACACTTTTGGAAAAATGCCCGAACTCCACAGTATAGGTTCGAATGTTTTACCAAAACTGAGTACCAATTTTTTTTATGAGCCTCACAACATTTTTAAAATCCCTCAAAATCACTCAAAAAAAGGTGTCCTCAGTTTTTGGCCAACAGCTAACTCAAACTTAAAGATACTATGTTTGGCAATAATGTAGTGAAGACTCAGCTGAACAAATTTTAATATATTTTTTGTGCAAAAAATTACTTTTTCTTGCACTTTTTTTTCAAAAATATACGAAAAAATTTTTACTTTATTCAGCATAACTTACAGGGACTCGTAATTTTTCACTAACAATATATGACAATATTGTAGCCATTGTAAATCTTTTGTGAACATTCCAATACAATCTAAATGTGTCTAGGGCATCCAAAATAGCTTACAGAGACCAATTTGTACGCTAAAAATGTTATTTTTCGCTGTTTTTTTAATTATTTGTTTATTAAGTGCACGGAAAAAATGCGCGAAACGCTAAATATGTTATTTTTCAAAGTTTTTTTAATTACTCTTTTTTAATTTTTAAAAAATAATGAAAAATAAAATTTTTAAGATTCCGTGTATTTTTTCGCTTTCGCACTGTGTAATTAGACTAGCATATGAGAAACCTAATAAATTACTAAAAAGGCTATACATTCATGTTTTTTATCACCTCGAAAGGACTCACCTGGCTAAGCTGGCAGAGAGCAGGGTATCCCATGCCTGAAAATCAGTTGGATCAGGGGGAACATCAAAAACATCATCTCCAATATTATTATAATATTTTATTCCTCCCCTAATTCAAACTTTACTGTGCCAACTTTTTGGGGTTGTTTGCTGTAGGATTATTCACTGGTAAAGGCACAATACACAATATATTGAATTATCAATCGTCAGCAACCGTTTTTCTTGTAGTTTGCATTTTAAAGTAGGACTTTTTTTCTGACTGATATCAAATACAATATTAATAAGTTTAAATCAAAAGTCCATAACCTCTTTCCTCCTTCCCATCATATTTTGCTAGACCAGCAGCATTAATAAGGGTCATCCCCTGAGTACTGGTCTCAATAAAAAAAAATATATAAGTATATGTACTTATACACAGAAAAAAAACGTAGTAATGGCAAATGAATTTACCGCAAATAGAATTTACATTCGGATGGTTCCCAATATCAGTTTCTATTTGTCGCAACTACAAAACTGCTGTTACATTAAATACAATTGAGCAAATGTAAAAATGGTTTTAACAAATACAATTGTCTTTGTCGCAAATACAATTCGACAAATGCAGAAAATGTCCTACCAAATGCAATAGTCTTTGTCAAAAATACAATTCGACAAATGTCAAAATTTTTTTAAATTTTAAGATTTTATTTACAAACAAAAATAAAATTAAAGATTTTTCAGGAATATATATATACGTATGTACAATGAATTGGTAACTTAGTTTAAATTATATATAAAATATTAATATAATACATAGTAAGGCAATTGAGAGCACAATATAACAATACATAAGTACATATATAATATTATATAACATACATATATGAAGAATATAATATACACAGTGGTGCCAACTTTTTGCAACTAAAACGCGCTGGCCTCCTTCCCAAAATGCGCTAAAACGCACTAAAACATAGCGTTGACAAATATTTATAAGCAAAACGCGCCGTTTCAAACGCGCTAAATAAAATTTGAATAAAATTCGACCCATATATTAGAAAAAGTACAGTCTTTATCAGGGACCGTAATCATTATGAGTTTTATAATAAAAATTACACAATAATGATTATATTGTGAGTTTTAAAGAATTTCTTCAATGGTAATGATTATTTTTGAGCAATATTAATAAAAATCAGCCATAATTATTATATTTGAGCAAAAGAAATAAAACTCAAAAATAATCATTATTTATGATTTTTATTTTTTTCGCTCAAAACAAAATTCACATTCAATTTATGGCTTTTTTTTTGAGGCTGTTTACATTAAAAAATTTGGTCAGAACTAATAAAAGAAAAAAATATTAAGAAATGCTTGTTCTTTTTGTTACATAAAATATAATTTTCTTGCACAAAAATTATATAATTATTTTTTTTTTCATACATCATATTAAAGTAAATTAAAAGTGAAAAATACCAGTGTATTTGTTTTGTCAGTTACAGCGTTCTTTAATTGCATCGTCAATATGTATGTAGTTAAAAATAATTTCACCAAAGTATTGTTAAAAATGATTTGAAATTATACAAAATTGTTTTTATAGTTGTAAAAAAAAGTACTAGAAAATTTACGAAAAAAATTAAGAAAATGTTGGACTGAAGTGGTTTTATTAAGTTTATTTAAAACGCGCCAACTTAGCGCGTTTTTTAGTAAACGCGCTAAAACGGAAAAAAACGCGTTTTGTATAGTTAAAACGCGCTAAAACTAGCGCGAAACGCGCTAAATTGGCACCGCTGAATATATATACATTATAGTACATAATAGATAAATTATATTTATATACAGTTTTTAAAGTCGACTCCGAACGACCGATTTGAGAAGCTTTTTCATGGCAATCAGTTACTCTCAGAGCTTTTGCCAGCAGATTTTTGAGTGGTAGTCGCCGATAGAAATCATTTTTTCATATTTCTTTTTTTTCAAAATGTCAGAGCTGGGATTTGAACGCGGCACTACCATCTTAGTAAGCCAACACACTAAATACTAGACCACAGCGAAGATATATATACTCCTGTAAAAAATTCACACATATTTGCTTTTTTTCACACGCACGTGTTTTTAATACCGCAAACAAAACTCAAACGAATGAGAGAAAATGCCTAAACAATAAAACAAAACTAACTGCGGATTGCATTTTAAAATACAAGACTACTGTTACCATAACAGCAATCCGTATTTGGCGTAAATAATTTTTCTCATGTAATCTCAAATGTAGTCGCCGTGGTCTAGTGGTTAGTGTGTTGGCTTACTAAGACATGGGCCCTGGGTTCGACTCCAGGCTCCGACATCTTCAAAAACAGAAATTTGAAAAAAATATTTCTTTCGGCGACTACCACTCAGCAGTCTTCTGGCAAAAGCTCTGAGAGTAACTAATTGCCATGAACAAGCTTCTCAAGTCTGTCGTTCGGAGTCGACATTAAACTGTAGGTCCCGGTACTCATGGATAAAAATTTACACACACAACATGAGTGCTGCGAGAACTAGGCCGTAATCCTGACACAGGGTTGTAAAGGCCAGTTATGTATGTATGTATGTAATCTCAAATAAGAAAACATTTGATTTTAATAAATTGCTGTTGACATGCATTTTTAAATGGCATTACATTTAACTTAAAGAAAATTCAATTTGGATCAAATAATTTTGCTCTTGATTTATGTCAACTGCAATTTTGTAAGTAGTTGCAACAAATACAGTGTATTCGGCGAAATTCTTTGTGGCAAATAAAATATCATTTAAATCAGATACTTTTTATTTGCGACAAATACAATTTCCTCAACTGCAAAAAGTATTTGCCATAACAACACTTTTTTTCTGTGTAATTAATAAATTTACACTTCTTTTATTGCGTGTTCATTTTTCGTTTAGATTTCATAAGGTTTTGTTTTTTTTAATTTTTTTAGTTTTAACATTCTATTTAATTTAGGACAAATCCTAGTGTGTGTTTCTTAATTCTTTAGAGATCTTACACAGACAAAATTACCACCAAAATTCATTTAACAAAGTGAGTTATTAATGCATAATTTTATTTTAAATATCCATTTCATAAACCCAATAAAATTTTTTTTTTTTATATAAAAAATATTATGATTTATTTTCAATAAATTATGCTACTTAAATCTTTACATAATAATAAATATTGCATAGTTTTAAAAAATAATAAAAATAATTGATTGAACAGAGGGAAGTTATTGGTGACTTTACGGTGAAAATCATATTTAGCAACGAGGCACTCTTTCCGTGGATGTATTAGCATGCAAAATTCTTGAATTTGGGTAAATGAGAATCCACGAGAAATCGTTAAAAGCGGATGCATTCACAAATTGGAAATTATTTTTGCTTTGTATCTTGAAACTTTTACTCACAATAAAACGGAACTTTGCCAATGTAATTTGATGTGTTTTTAAAATAATATTTAATACTTTTGGTATTTCAAAATAAAGAGGGTAGATTGTGTGGTAGGTTTTGTGTTTAAAAATTTTATCATATATTAATGTTATTGTGCAAATTATAGCTTATTTTTTAAATTTAAATATTATGTAACAAAGTTTATAAGAATATAGCATTGATGTTCACTTAAACTAGGTTACTTGTTCATTTTTAATAAAACGATTGAAATCTATTACATTTTAGTTTCCAAAATTAATTCAATTAGAAAAGTTATTTAAATTAATAAATAAGTGTTAAATTTTTATCGTTTAATTTATTTGCCACCCCCAAAAAATATAAAAGAAAAATTATAATAAAACGAAAACCTTTATTAAGGCTTTACAGCAAAGCGGTCAAATAAAAACTATTGTGTAAGTTTGGTAAAGAGCATAGATGCCAGTTGGTAATACAAACTCTTTCGTTTTGTTTACTTTCTCAGCACCATTTCATTTAAGCTATTCTTCATCCAACAAAAACATTCTGACAAATTTTTTTTAAATCATTCTTCGTTTAGGTTCTTCTGTTGCATTTCATGTTTATTTTGTATCCTTTTGTTGAAAACATTTTCCGTATATTGTTATAGTACATGTCCAAAAAAAAATAAATAAACAACAAACGTTTTTCGTGTTTTATTTGCTGTTTATTGTACTGTTGCCAAGAGCAGAAATAGAACTAATAATGGGTATGATATCTTTACTTAATGTATTTAAAATATTTAGAGGTTTTTTTCATCTTCTTTTTTAGAGAATAAGAATTTTTGATATAAAAACTTAAGATTTTTAAAATATTTTTAATTTTTATTTAAACTTTCAAGAAACATTTATTAAAATGTTTCCATTTTGAAGGGTTTAGTGTTGAAATAAATAAGAGAATATGGTGTTTCTCCATAAATTTAAGTAAAATAAAAGTTATTTGATAATAAAAAGGTTTAATTACAAAACTTTATTTAGATTTTCCCCTGCATTTTTAAATATAAATTAATTTTTAATGTGTGAAATATCAGTAAAAATACTTCTCATTTCTTAAAAATGTTTTCTTTAACATTTGGCAGTTTACTAGACGTCGAAAAAACTCAACATGTTCTCTGCCAAAAAAAAGTAAAACATGTATCAGCTCTCGAACATTTAATACAAAAAGAAAAGATTTCAGAAGAATGAAGAAAGAAAACAAAGAACACATGACAGATATTTGAATTACCTATTTTATGTTTTATGTTTTAATAGTAGAAACTTAAAGCAAAGCATAATTTTTATGGAATGCTACTTACCACCTTTAAGATGATTAACCCTTTGTCTACCCAAAAATGTTAGCATTAATAACCAAACTGGGTCCATTTTACCCATTTGTATGGAAATAGTATATGTGGAATAGACCTGACATAGTAAGATGAGCGCGTAGCTTGATGCGGGCTACAAATGTGATGATTCGACCATTGGTTCAAACTAATGCAAAAGTCTATAGATCTTCATGGGAAATATTTTGAAAAACAATAAAGTGATTTTTGATGATTAATATTTGTTTTTGTTCTTTAATTTCGAAATATACAAGGCAACCCTCGTATATATAATTTTTTTTAGCAAAACCGACTGCTTTTAAATTTTGTAAAAAAAAATTGTTCTTTATATTATTTTTTTAATAAAACTTTAAATAAAAAATATTTTCTTGCAAATATTTAAATTGTATAAAATATGTATTTGAAAAAATATTTACTCCTTTATGTTTTATATAAGAAATTGTATTGTATTGTTTTTAAATTTTTGAAAAAGTTATAACTAAAAACTTTTATATTTTTTAACAAACTTTGTAACAAAATGACAAAATTTTTTCTTTTAAAAATACTCTTGTGAGACTTTTTATTTTAGAATGTTCGATTGTGTTGTGAAAACTAAAATGAATTTTAGATTTTTCAACTTTTGCTCTTATAAAAAGTAAATAAATAAAAGAACAATACCATGTTCTTAAAAACTTTTTAAATAAAGTGCTGGGCAATAGAAGAGATTTTTCTACTAAGAAAAATAAGAAAAAAATAGTTCGTCTTAAATAACTTTCTTCTACATATACTTGAGCTACAATTTCATTTCTATTCTTATTTTGTTGTTTTTCTTTTCTTATTTATTGAAATTCGTTTTTCTTATTCTGGTGTAGATTTTGCCAATATTAGATGGATTGCTTCCTGGTCTGTCTGCTTTTTTGGTTTCTTATTTCAATGTTTCTACTGTATTTGGTTTGTGAAATACATTTAAGCCCATTTATTTGTGCAACATAAATATTTGTCAAGGAAATTACAATTTGTAGAACATGTTTGCCATTGTGCCACAACAATAATACTTTTACGTTCCTACAAAGTATTTATTTCCAAAAATAAAAAAAATAAAAAAATTAAATTGTTTGTTACATTTAGTTCTGAAGTATGTAGATACAATGATGAACTGCTCCAGGAGTCTTTTTAAAAATAAATTTCTTTAAATGCTTTTCATTTAGTAAAAAAAATTCAAAGATTACATTGCAGAGGGTAAACAATTTAAAGGCATTTTTCTCACTAGGCTTCTCTGGCAGATTTTGATTCCAATTACTGCGGATTAATATTTTCTTTTAATTGATAAAATAACTTTGTAGTTTGAATTTAACTTTAACTGGGTAATAACCAAACAAAACTTATAATTTTTTTTTTAAATTTTATATCTATTCATCGGGTAGACCCCTACTCATGCCGCGCATTGTGTTGGAATGGATAGATAGATAAATTTTTGTGAGGATCTTTGCTAATTCGGTAAGTTACGATCCTTTCTTAGTTCTATCTATTACTTTCCAGTAGGTCGAATTTTAAAATTGTTGAATTTAAGCCCGAAGATTTCATAATATGGAAATCAAGAAACTTAGTTTCTATTTTTAAAACAAAGAACATAGATTTTCGTCTATGTATAGATATTTTGTACAAGATTAAGCAAAAATAGTGAACAATTTAAAACAACGATTAGTATTTATAAAAGCATAGAATTTAACCATATATTTTTAGAAATATAAATTCATAGTAAGTGTAAAATTTAAACTATATTCTATACAACACACATAAAATGTATTTTAAAACCCAGTTTTCAATTATACCCCTATACATTAATTTTCTCGTAGTGAAAGAATATCATAATCTCTTAAAATTTTTAGTACTTAAAATTGTTATTACAAAAACAATAGATATTTTACCTGAATAGAAACGATATTACTTTAAAACGTAGCAAAATCCCTGCCACTCACAATAATAAAAAAACAAAAGAGATTCATTGCTGGGACGGGGAGTCGAATCTGTGCCACACGGGTGTTGGTTCGACATACTGCTTGTGGTGCCATGCATGGTAATAGGTATATTATAATGTATTGTCCCTTATAATAGGTATACATTGTAATAGGTATATTTTGCCTACGTATTAACTTCATATAAATGACGTCACAAGCAGTAAATGTCAGCGAGTTATTATTAATAATTAAATATATAGTTTAAGTGTTGAGACCAGCATCGGGTTTGCATTTACCTGAAAATGTACAGACGAGTCAAGTTAATTACGAGTCGGTATATTAACCTGGTAATTATCGCTTGATAAAAGGCTTTGCGAGACATATCGCAAAGTACCCATCCGACTAGTTACGACCTTGATCCTAACTATTTGGTAAACACATTTTTTTGGGCTGACTGTTCTAATTGGTAGTTAGTGCATGGTATTCGTAATTTGGTAGATAATATTAAGACTCCCGTAATTAAGATATCTAGTTAAGCTATTTATATAATTAAGAGATCTTGTATTATCATATGAAATTTTATAAATAAGAGTTTTTGTAATAATATAAGCAACTTTGTATTATCATATGAACTAAGACCCCCGACGACAATTAGTGCCGAACCTATTACACAACCTCCGACTGCAAATAGTGCCGAACCTGTTATACAATCTCTTTCCCGATCCCCGACGACATTAATCACCGAACCTGCAGCGACGGTTTGTGCCGTGCGTGTTACCAAACCTGCATTTCGCTAATCCCCAAACCTATCACCGAACCAGTGCGCCGTTAAATCGCCGAATCTACTACCGAAGCTGCCATTGCTCTAGTTGTCACTCTTGTTGTTATCGATACACCGACGAATCATACTCACTCGACATCAATCGACTTGGCTCCTATTTCCACTATTGTAAGCTATTGTTGCCATTGCAAAATATTTCATTTAATAAAAACAATATTTTATTAACTCCCCAATAAAAGGTTAAATCATTGTGTTGTTATTACTTAGAGTTTGTGGATCCCGAAAGTAGACCCTGGAGACCACTGAACTACCTCAGCCGACGATAAAACCAGGTTATAGATTGGTTTGAGGAGATTTTTTAAAACTATTAAAAAAGGCATGTAAGTAAATTTCCAAAGAGATTTTCTTCTACAACATTTAAAAAGAGAAAAACTAGACAAATTGATTAGTGTTTACACCACTTATTGAAATAATTCCTGTCGGTTTTATAGACATGATTGTGGCAAATCTTCATTGCTTCTGGAAACTCATCATTTTGTGATCAGGAAAAAGACGTTAATAAAGTGAATGTGATGAAAAGCAACAAAAAAGATTTACAAACAACGATATATCCCATTATTTTCATCTTAATGATTATGTTTGTGTTCTGGCGGCATTTTAATATTTTTTTGATTCTTTTTGAACATTTAGATGGCATCCTACATCTCGCGTCTTCGGGTAACATGCTGTTATTACATATTTATATCACTGCTTAAAAGTATAATTTTTTATCACTGATTTATACAGCCATGTGGCAGAGTTCAATTCTATTCGGCAACGGGATTCATTCTGTAATTTAGTTCTTTAAAAAAAGAAAAAATTTCACGGGTTGAAACCACTTTTATTTTCATAAAGAAATTGGCATTTTTGTAGTCTTTAAGTTCAAATAAGTGCTTAACATTTAAGGAAAAATTTAAATCTATTTTATTTTTAAAAGCATTTCAATTTTATAATTTATACATGTATCTACTTATATATGTAAAGTATATACTATATGCCAGCTGTAACTTTCTTTTTAATATAAGAGATGAGTAAGACCTATCTCAAATTTGATTTTATTATAACTCCTACTTACTTAGTTAACTGAATGTTTGATATATAGGATCGACATTAACATTCACATTCACGTTTTGGTTTTGTCTCATTCTAAACAAATGAGTTTTATTTTAACTTATTCAGCCGTACAAATTCAAAAATTAGTGCAGAGTCTGGTTATATAATATGTAAATTTTAATATTAACTCAGTTTTATAGAGATATAATATAAATTGTTCCGATTAGAAATTAAATATTATTTCATTCATATTGCTTCACAGTAGACCACTATCTCTAAATGACATCACGAAGATTGGCCTTTAAATGCTCAAATGTGTCTGGTTTGTCGACATAATATAACTCTTGTCTTTAACAGAAAGTAATTCAACGGTGTCAAATCGTAGCTTCTTGGCGGCCAATTGACACCACCATTTCGGCTAATTAAACGGCCATCCAATGTTCCAAGCAACAAATCGATTGTGGCATGTGATGTGTTTTCGTTTTCAAGAAAATATGAGTCAATAATGCCTCCACTACACAGTCACTCGTAATGGGTGCATTGGTTTCTGTAATACCATCTGGGAGTTTTCTGAGTCCCAAATATGGCAATTTTGTTTACTAACTAAATCAGGGACGGTAACAGTTATAAGAGAAACTACGAAACAGTCATATTTAACCATTAATGACAATGAATTTATGTAATGGTTATAATTAACCATTAACAAGAAATATATTTTATTTTGGTCATCGTAACCAATTAAAATGAGAAATATATTTTTTTGGTTGAAAATAACCATTATATCAACCTAAAATTTGTTTTGGTCCTAAATAACCATTATACTAATAAAACAAATTTTTTTGGTTAAAAATAACCATTATATTAAAAAACAAATTTTTTTTTTTGTTAAAAATAACCAATATCCAAAAAAAAAAAAAATTTTTTTTGGTTATAACCCCACAAAATACAACATTTTTTGTATATTTTGGATGATGCAAAGCAAGCTATTGCAAGAATGATTAAAATCAATAAAAAGATTTTACAAATTAAGGACGTAACCAAAATTTTTTTTTATGTCAAATGGTTATTTCTAACCAAAAAAAGTTTTTGATTGAAATAATGGTTATTCTTAACCAAAATATTTTTTGGTTGATATAATGGTTACTTATAACCAAAAAAATTGTTTTTTCATTGTAATTGGTTAGGGTAACCAAAATAATATAAATGTACTGATAATGGTTAAATATTACTAAATTCGTTGGTCTCAGGTAGAAAGGCCCTAACTCCCATTTTTCAAAACTTACTTTTTTTCAGTAAATCCAATGCATTTTAGAAATATTCTCACAAAGAATGTTTACAATATTATTAAAAATAACGTTATTACAAGCAATTGTACAGCATTTAATAAAAAGTTATATATTAATAATTACAGTATCGGTTGTATTTTTACCGCCTCCTGTAAATTTTAAATTATTTGAGTTAGGGCCTTTCTACCTGAGACCAACGAACTAAATAAATTAAAATGAACTTCATTCGAGAGAATAATTTCTTCTTTATTATTTTCCTGCAATCTTAAAACAATTGTCTTTGTTTTTTTAAAATAAATTTCTTCTCAATCCCAACGTTGTTTAAGCAAAAATGTACTTTAATGATGATAATATACTGAATTTTGGGACAGAGTAGACTGACATAAGTATTGCTAGAATTGATATAACCGGTAATTCAGATTTAAACCGATTGTTGGCTCACTCGATACATATGTCATCAGCAAAAATATGTAATTCACACCAAAGATCAAATTATTTAAATCATTTATTCTTTTTTTTACTGAAAACCCAATCTCCTGTTGGTGCGGCTACTATACTGACTGATCTAATTTTGATACTTAAATTGTAGTAAAGTTTTGTATTTAATTTTGTGTTGTCTTAAAAAATATTGGCTTTAAATTCTATAAGGCTTTGTTTTTCAGCTTCCGGCTAAACTTGTAAGCAATGTTTACCTTAACTTTGAATTATTGCTCTGCTTTATTTATTATATTGTTATAAATTATTATATATTTTTTACTTTTTCTTTTTTATTGCACTAGGTTTTACTGTTTAATTTAATTGTTATTCCTATTATATCTGTTAAAAATGGTAAAATGTACCAAAATTAGATACAAGCACATTTCTTTTCATATAACTTACAAGTTTATTATAAAATTTTTTATCTATTTATTTATTTATGTTTGTTTGTATTTGTTTGTTTGTGCTCTAGACAGCCTTGGTTTTTTATATCGAGTAGCGTAACATTAAAACAGACTACGTTTTTTCCTACTGCTATTTTGATTGCTTTCCCTTCCGTTGTTACTAAAATAAACAATTTAGAACGGAAAATACTCGTATACTCTGTAACACAAAAATTTGATTTATGAACTAAACTCAGAGAAATAATATGCTGCTTGAGTATGAGAGAGTGAAGGGGATATTAAAGGCAAAAATGAAAAATAAATATTTAAAAACTCTATTTTGTAACTTGTAAATTATTTTAAGTATAGAAGTATTCAAGGAATATAAATACTTATTTAAACAGATAGGGACACAATTTGGTACACTAAGCTTCACCTATTTTGTATGAGTTTTTTGTTGCTTTATATAAAAACAACAAAACTTTAGGATATTTTATGGCTTTTAAATTCGTAAATAATACATAAAATAATAATGCATAGAATACAAATATACATTTTAAAGAAGACTATTGGCAAGGGTACCAGGGTATCCGTAAGTGTTTATTCTTTATTTAAATTATTAAATTATTTTAATTTGCGCTATAATATTGTGTTTTAATATTTAAATTGTTATTTAAATGTAAATTACAAAATTATGGTATATTTCAAGTTTTGAAACTTTCTTTCTATAACCGATCATACACAAATAGACACTCTTTTTCCAATATATTTGGAGCTTATACAACACGAACCTATATCTAAGTCTGTATTCAAACGTAGGGAGTCGGTTTTCGCAGAATGCTAATTCGTAGGCGAAGTAGAATGGGTAGATGAGCTCCATCATTCCTTATAGTACTGGCGATACGTTTTACTTTCCCATTCATAAATTCATATATGCGTGCACATACACTAAGAAAAAAAAGTGGTAGAAAACTACCGAAATTAATACAATTTGGTACTAAAACTGAGTTAAGTCAATTTGTGCTTACTTCGTTAACGGTTGGTATCGATTTTTTTTTTTTTATTAACTTATGATATTTTTATACAATTGTTCACAATTTTACTAACGGTTGTTCTTGATTTGTTAACTTATGGTATTTTGTGCCATTTGTTCTTATTTTAAATACGCATTAAGCTTGATTTGGTATCGAAAGTTAACGAAATATTATTCACAATTTGTTCTTAATTTGATACCCTTGGTTAATAATTTTAGAACGCCTTTTTTCCCTCTGTGTATGGCATCAAAAATAAGACTTTTATTGTGAACGCCCAGTATAGTTTAAAGAAGAATAAGCCAAAATATTAAATATAAAACTAAATAAAGTGTGAACACATGAGGAAAAAACATGAGCGGGAGAAAACTTGTCTCGTCCTACTAAAGAGTTATTTCTATCTCTTTGTAACTGATGATGCCAGTTCTGGTCGAAAAATATATATGCTGGGTATAAGCGAAAAATTTACAACACACATAACAAAATACTTTCTTTTTGCTTCACTGAGTTCTGATTTCATTTGCAATAATATTTGTTCGTATGTATTAAAAGTAAAATATGTGTTCTTTCAATAACCAAATAAAAAAATTCCATTATTTCTAATTTTTCATACAAAACATATGAGCCCGGGTACCCGGGTACTCTTATTAGGAGTGTAAGGACTATTTGACTTTAAGAGGCTTTATAATAAATAAATCAAGAGTGTTACAAATCAAAACAGCTTATAAGAAATGTTAAGCTGAAAACACTTAAGGAACTTCAAATTTGTATTATGATTTGCTTAAGAAATGTTAACCTTTAAAGAACGCTCGGGTACCCGAGTAGATTTCGAGTTAAATGTAAAATTTGAGAGTTAAAGCACATGGTGTAGATCTAAAGTTTTATAACTACAGATATAAACTGTAATATGAAATGTATGCTTTTGGGGATAAGTATGTCTCTATGGCCATTTCGTCTCTGCTTAAGAGACTCGTCAGGAGATTTTTTCCCAAAGGTGTTATTCAAAACTATAAATACTTATGTTAAAATAGTTATAGACTAAATGCGAATCATATCGCATTTAGTATATAAAAACCAAACAAAAGTATTTACAAAGCTATACATTTCTGTTTTTCAAAAAATTCAAATTCTATTTCTCTGTTCCCCAAAAGCATACATTTCATATTACAGTTTATATCTGTAGTTATAAAACCTTATATCTACACCATGTATTTGCCAATAAGGCGAAAAATATTTTTGGTTTTTTACAGATATAAACTTTCTTTTCGCCCATTGAATTACAATATTATTGCAGAGATTATAGTACTTATATGTAGTTATACTATATTTAAATTACTTTAATAATGCAATTAAAATTCACTTGAAAGTCGTAAATGAAAACGGTAAATTTATGAAAGCAATTTTATTACAGTTAAAGCATTTACATTCATTATTGGGCCATAAAGAAAAAAGTTCAAAATATTTTCGCTCCTATTTCGGACCTTTAAAAAATTAAATATAAAAGTAATAATTAAAGGAATGTAAACATCATAAAACAGCAAAAAGAGTATTTTGTCTTACACTAATATGGTTATAGCCACAGGTTTTAAACGACTATATAATTTTTGGGTGCTTAAATGAAATTTTTACTAGATCATTCTCAACCGTACGATATCTTATTTGTATATATTTCATTAACTTGGTCTAGTTTTTGGCGTTTATCTCTTGGGGAAACTATTCAGTCTTTTTGTTCAATACAATCGTAGTGCGGGAGTTTATGTGTTCTATCCGCCATTTCATATTTTTTATATATCTCGAGTTAATGAAGGGTTTTACTCTTATATATTTAAATCAGCTGACCCGACAGACGCAGTCCTGTGCAAATTGGAAAAAAAAATTGTGTTAAATTTTTAAAATGCATTAAAAAGAGGAAAAAAAACTATTTTTAAATTAAAATTTTATTCATATACATATGTAAATATGCATGTATATAGGTTTGGGGTATGTAAGATTTACATTTGATTTAATAGATTGCAGATTTTAAAAATTTTGGTGTCAAACTATGTATTTCATCCTATGCCAGACCAGAGAAAAAAAATTTCAAAACTTTGTAATTTACATTTAAATAATAATTGAAATATTAAAACACAATATAGTGCAAATTATAATTATATATTAATTTAAATAAAGAATAAACACTTACGGGTACCTGGGTACCCTAGTCAGTAGTCTACGTATAAAAATGTTGTCAGTACAGTTAGGGTTAAAAAATAAATGTATGTATATTATCATCGCATATATCAACTCTCTGTTTAATGGAGTTAATCGATTTTTGAACTGAATGGTGTTACATTACCCACAACAATGAAAACAAATAATGTCTGCTGTTTTATTTATGCAAAAACCGTTTTAAATATATTAAATTGTTTGTAAACGACAAAAGAATAGCAATGCGTAACAAGCACGACAACAATTACTGTGAAGAATGAAAGGAAAAATATAGTGTTTTTAAATTGTATAAATATGTAAAGAGTAACAGCAAGTTTTCCTTTTTATGACAATTGAAGGCAGATGGAGGCTATAAATTAAATTTCTAACAGACACCAAACCAGGTTTAAGGTTATACTTCTTCAGGCATACAATTTAAATTGCTTTTTAGTCTCTTGAACTTATTTCAAATAAACTGGTAAAGTTGCTTAAATAAACAGGCGATTTAAATCAGAGTAGGAAAATAAACAAAACTGAACGTTTGATCTCATTTTGTTGTATACTTTACAATGAGTAAAACAAAAATAAAACAGAAACAGTGAGAAAGATTGTCTCACTTAATTTTGTATATTGTTTTTGTTTTGAGTACTACAAATACACTAACTCAAATGTGCGTAGGTGCAACAAAAAATGAATGAGAAGAAAAAGGAAAGAAGGTGAGAAAAACAAAAGAAGAAGAGAAAAAACAACAAAAAACAAAGCAAGCACAAGAGCGAAAAGCTAATTGTTTCATTTGCGCTCTTTCTCATTTAGAAAGTATTTGTTTTGGTTTTAATTATGTACAATACCATTAAAAAATTTTTGAAAAGTGTATGACTTTGTTGTATCTTTTGCGAAATGTTTTGTTTGTTTGCCCACTCTGATTTAAATATGTGTGCGTGTGTATATCAGTAATAGAAATTAGATGTAGATGCCAATTGTTTTTAAAGTTGGCGTTTTAAAATTTAATTTATTAAACAAATTGAAATAAGAGAAAAATTATTTAAAAAAAAGAACTAAAAAGCTATTGTTTTTTTTTCTATTTGTATTTTGCAAACAATAATAAAAAGCAAAAAAAATAATTTTTTCTTTTTTGTTTAATTAATTTCTTTGTTAAGACTTTAATTTTTCAGCGCTTATTAAAGCAAGAAAATAGAGCCGTACAAATTCAGTTTCTCTAAGTTTTAATTAAAACCATAAATAATCAGTCGTGAACATATAAATGCAACATTTTAACATACAATTGGTTTTTATTTATAAAACCAAAAAGCAATTTGCCAAGGAAAACTCGCACTTGTGCCACAACTACTAATATACCAACATACAGAGCATAGCGTTTTATGTACTTATGTATATATAAAAATATTTTACATTCATTGACATAGGTATGTATATATGAACATATATCAGTAATATTGAGGATAACTATACTTTCTAATATTTACTTATATACTTAGTTGTAAAACTAAATAATTCCCTTCTCTTAAAGCCATTATTATCAGCCATTGATTTTTTTTTTAACATAACAGTTATATATATGTATATATTCACACAAATATATATGTATATTAGGGCGGGTCAAATTTATTTCTCAGAAAGCGTCTAGCAAAAACAAAAATTATAAAAAATTCTAAAAAAAGTTTTGCTAAGAAACAATGGTTCTAAAATCAATTCCCAATTCGCGCAAACCAACTTAAGAGAACTTAAAACTTTACCCATATTGTATATATTTGCCATTATTTATTAAAAAAAGTAAAACTATGGCGTAAAGTTGTTAAACATTTAAAAAATGTTTATACCATAACAAGTGATAGCAAACTTTATAGACAGGAGTTTATATTGAAGTAAGGGCGCAATTGTATGTATATGATTTTTTAAATTTTGTTTTTATTAATTTTTTTAAGTTTAATTTACATTTTGTTAATGTTTTACCGACAATTGTTTTATAAAATTTTTTAACAGCAAACGATTACGCTATTCAGTAAATTTTTATTAACAACTTTAGTTATCGTTAAAAATTTTCTAAACCACGAAATATGAAAAAAAAAATTCTATCGGCGACTACCTCTGAGCAGTCTTCTGGCAAAAGCTCTGATTGCCATTAACAAGCATCTCAAGTCCACCGTTCGGAGTCAACTTTAAACTGTAGGTCCCTGTCCCCCCCGGGGATACAAAAAAGGCTGCTGGTGATTGTCTCCATCAGTGACCTGTTTCCTCTGGGGAATATCGAGTTCGACCTAGCTCGGAGTGGTCTGGCGCTCGATATAGGCAGAGAATGTTGGTAATGTTCTTGGTTGTGTGGTGCATGGCCGTAATGCCACGCGTGCTTGGGGTGCTTTTCCCTTTGAGTACGCGTGGCTGGCATTTCTGGCGTTGTCAAGGACTGACCAGAGATGCCTTTATCTGGTACTACGGGCATCAGGAACCCCCGGTTAACCTGGGACTCCTTGTCATTCTGGGAGTGAGGTTAATCGGCCTAATGGTTTGGGTGCGGTCCCTCGGGAAGTACACATAGTGTTTGTGGTAGTGCTAGATAGAAATCGCTCAGCATAGGGGGTGTCACTACCTAGTCAGTCGTGGTGCTAAATTGCCAACTCGGTGCTATGGGCTCTCTTCTGAGCGCTATGCCTTCGGGCATAGTGAGATTAGAGGGTACCGGCATCGGGTGGCGGTGGTTGGACGCATTGAATTCGACTACCGCTCCGGCAACGGCCGGAGTACCCAACCCCCCTCCCCCCACCCTGGGGTACAGCAAATGGCTTCTGTTGAGTTACGTCACACCACCCCCGGTTTGGGTGTGCTCCCCTGTCATTCGAGTAGTGAAGTAAATCGGCTTGATGGCTTGGGTGCGGTCCTTCGGGGAGTACACGTAGTGGCAGTGGTAAGGCTGGATAGTAGTTTTAACCTCCTAAACAAGGGTTATTGCTACTTTCCAGGAAATGGTAGTAATGAAATTGTTAACCCAATGTCCATGGGCTTTTTTCTGACCGGCGTGTCTTGGACATGTCCGAAATTAGATGGTACCGGCTTTGGGTTGCGTTGGTCAGACGCTTAAATTTGACTACCACACATGCAACTCGGTGACGTGTGGTAAGTCCCATAACAGGTACGCACGTTAAACTCACTCCAGTAGTAGGTCCCTGTACTCATGGACACATACAACATGAGTGCTGGGTGAAACAAGGCCATAACCGTGAAACAGTATTGTAATGGCCAATTATGTATGTATGTATTTGTGTACGTATATAATTTTTCCTTAGCTTTTAAACTTTTATATTGAAGGAAGAATTAGTTTACACAGTTTTAGTTCCATTTGTACTAAAATATTGTCAAATGTGTTACTTGATTTCGTTTAATAATTTGCTTCTGATATTTACCTCTTCATAAACGTATATCCTGTTTTCGGCAGTAGAGTTTGTAATATTCCATTTGCGTCAACTTGGGTATTTTTTCTAGTTATTCCAATAAAAACTCTCGAAACAATTTAGATTTGATCTTTTTTATTTATATTCTGCAGTTCTTTTTATTCATTTTCTTATTTTTCTTTTTTATTTACCATTAGTTTGTAGAAAATTTAGCTAAAAACCAGTTTATATTGTTTAGCTTTGATTCATAGCCTTTGTAGATTTTTCACTAAAGTTTGTAAGAGAGTGTGTAATAATATGTTGGTTTTTGGGACTTCATAAGCATTTTAATTATATAGATTTTGTAGAAATTAACATTTTCTTTTTAATTCTCAAAATTTTTGTTTAACTTTTATACAAAATTTTAAAAAATTTCTTAATTTGTTTATTAACTTTTGCGGGTCTTAGAAATTAAAAATTAGTGATTTAAATGATTGTAATAATGTAATGAATACTGTAATATGATTTTAGTTCCAACATTTTTCATTCATTTTTCATAGTTAGAAACCACTTTATAAATCCTTTAAGAAAATCACTTGCTGTCGTTTATTTAGGCCATCTAATTTATATATGGTTTCACTAAATATAATAAATAATATGTTATAATATTTTAATATTTTCAAATATTAGTCTTAAATTATTTAAAAACTCTTTTAATATTTAAAATCAGCTTTTAGTTTTATTCTTTAGATTTTATTACAAAATATTTGTGTTATTGAATAAATTTGTTTTAGAATCTTTAGAAAACGTATGTACTTTTCATGTTTGAGGTAAAAGTTGAGGAACTATCCAGCTAGTTAGTTACTTTATTTATTTTGTATATATTTTTTGCAATTTAAATTTGAGTACTAATGGTTCTTAGTCTCTGAGATCTCATTTCAATATTGTGCTTAATTTGTATATTGCATCTTATATTCTTTTTTTAAATTGTAACAAAATTTTTATTTTTTTTTTTTATTTTTGGTTATATAATTTTATGAATGTATAGTTTCGTTTCGGTTTTTTATGTACATTAATTTTAGAACAATATATTCTTCTATAGTTTGATTTAGAAAAATACAATTTTTTTATTTTAGTCTTCATCAAAAGTTTAAGGCTTCTGTTGCGCCTGGCCATTTTAAAGAATCGCTTATACATTTTTATTAAAAATTTTCTTAAATTTTATATAAAAGTTTGGTAAATTTTTTTTAGTTTATTTAATTCTTTTCTGATTTCTGTTTAGTTTTAGTTTACTTAACAGTCAGACTTTTTGAAGAAAATGTTTAAAATGAATATGTTTTTGTGTAAGTTCTATTAATTTTATCAAATTTTTTTCAAGTATTGGTCGTTTTTCTCTTGCTCTAAACAGAGGGTGGTTTTTGGCAGTATGTATTTATGTATATCCCTGATTTTTTTAGAATTCTTATAAGTTTACTATGCGGCCATATGTTATTTTTCTTTCCTCAAACTGGTTTTTATATATGTATTTTTAAATTTTTATAAAATAAATAAAAAATTTAACTCTTTAAATTACGTGGTTTAATGTAATTTAGCTGAGACTTTAATGACTTTTTAAAAAGTAAGAACTCTTAGGTTTTCTTCTTTACAGTTTAAGTTAAGGGTGAAATGTTTTTTAAAATATACACAAATGTTTATTGTTTTAAGTTATTAGCCAAACAATTTTGTCTTTCTTTAATTGTTCAAGAATTTTTTTATATATTCTTTCTTATTTTTAACCACAAAATTAAAAAATTCTTTTTGTTAATTGCTTTTCTTTTCACAATAAATTATATGTATATACACAATATTTTTGTTGACAGCTTTGTCATCTTCACGTTCGTGTTATACCACCTTTTTTTCCGTTGCGTAGTTTACGACTGAAGTATCTCAGGCGTTCATTGCAAGACTAACAACACTCTATTCCGCTCATAAGGGTGCTGTTTTGTTATGAACATGTGTTTTGGTATACTCTCTTTTATGTCTTTTAGAGAGCAGAAAGTGAAAATCTCTTATTAAGCAAAAGAATAAAATGAACTTATTGTTCATTTCAGCCCAAGTCATGGCAATAAAATTTTACGAGGGAAAGAGAGAGGTCTCTAAGAGAATTTTATTGCGTTTCAATTTTAAAAAAATTGATGTTTATGTGAGAGAGCAGTATTTAGTTTTTTTAAGATTAATTAAAAACCGGTATTTTTGAGCCATGATTTTTGTTAAATTAATAGTTATACAAGAAATTGTATTCACTAACTCAATTGTTTCTTTCTTTAAAAATCAGTTTGTGTTCGGTTTTATTTGTTTAACCCTTCCTCATTCATAAAACTATTGCAGGTAATATTTAACGTTTATATAGTATTTTAAGAGTATTATACTGCATTATTATTATTATTATTAAATCTGGAAAAAATCACTTTTTTTATGATACACTAAATTTAAGAAAGGGTGAGAAATTGAGCTATTAAAACTGACACAAATCTGTTGCAGGGTTACGACCTAACCTCTCACAGCACCCATGTTGTGTGTGTTAAATTGTATCCATAAGTACCGGGACCTACAGTTTAAAGTCAACTCCGAACAATAGACTTAAGCAGCTTATTCATGAAAATCAGTTACTTTCAGAACTTTTGCCAGAAGGCTGCTAAGAGGTTATCGCTGAGAGAAATATTTTTTTCATATTCCTTTTTTTCAAGATGTAAGAGCTGGTTTTGGAATCCGGAGCTCTTGTTTAGTAAGCCAGCACAAATATTCATTTTTATATACATATACATATATACTTTTTACAATTCATATTCTACATAAAAATAACAAATCATTCAAACATAATTCACATAATCTATTTCCAATAGATTGTGCTTTAAACAGAAATATTAAAATATGAATATGTATAACACAAAGAACTCCGATGAGACCTTTCGTAGCTGGGTCGAAAACTAGTTCAGTTCTGCTAGTGTTTGTACATATTCCTTAACGGATGTTAATTCTCATAAGAATACCAGTATTAGGATCTTAGGCTATTAAATTTCATGTAATAAACATAACAACAATAAATTTTGAATAAAATATTTTTTTTCCTTTAGATTCAAAATTGTTACACTCCTTTATTACAATATATTAAATGTGTATGCTCCTTTATTGTGTTCAATTTCTGCTCTCCCTTACTGTACTAGTATAAATGAATATTGATGAAGTACGAGAAGACTACACACTATACACATCAATTTGTATTATTTCATTGTTATTGTTTTGGTATTTCATACAAATTCACCCTTGTTGCCGTGAATGTACTTGAATAATGTAAAGACATGTGTGCAAACGTGATTACAACTACCTTTATCCTTGACATGTTTTATAACAAAACTTAAATTATTCATTTTGAATGTTGTTTTGGAATAAATAAATTGGCGTGAAAAGCTTTTGTTTTTAATCAAAAACCAATTAATACGTTTTAATTGTTTTAAAAAAAAAAACACTCTTAAGGAAGACAAAGGATGGTAAAATCTTTAAATTTGAATACTTTATATTCTTAAATTATACATGTTTTATTATCGGGTATTTCAATAAAAGAGCTACAAAAGTTTTTTTTTTTTAATAAAACAAAAAAGGGTTTTGGATATCAATGAAATTCTTTATTCCTGTAAAAGTACGTTCGATGCCATTCTGTATAGAACTCGACTTCTTTTTCATGGTCACCACGGGCACGCTTGCAAAAGTTCACACGCTGACCCCAATTTTCGACGGTTTTCAAGCATAAATCGGACGATACTGCTGCAATTTCACGTTCGATATTCGTACGAAGTTCATCAATCGTCGATGGCTTGTTGGCATAGACCAGAGACTTGACGTAGCCCTACAGGAAATAGTCTAATGGCGTCAAATCGCACGTCCGAGGCTGCCAATCGACTGTCAATTTCATGACATAAAACGTTCTCCAAACTTGGTTGCCAATAAATTGTTTGTGCCATTTGCTGTGTGGCTTCTGACGCCGTCCTGTTGGAACCACATATGCTCCAAATCCATATCATCCAATTGGGGTCAAAAATATTCGGTTATCATTGAATGGTAGCGATTCCCATTCACGCCGCTGGCTCATAAACCGCAACAAACCGTAATTTTTTCGGGATGCAATGATGACTCATGAAGTACTTGTGGATTGCTGCCTGACCAATAACACATATTTTGTTTATTAACAAGGCAATTCAGCCAGAAATGAGCCTCATCGCCGAAGATGATTTTTCGACAAAAATCCGAATCATTTTCAAGTTGTTGCTGAGCCTAATTCACGTACATACGACGCGTCTGGTGGTCATCTCGCTTCAGTTCTTTCGTCAATTTGATCTTGTTAGGATGTAGGCTAAGATCTTTTCGCAAAATTTGCCACAACAACGTCACAGAGATGCCAAATGCTTGAGAACGAGGTGTGAGAGGCACATTTGGGCTTTCTTCAACTGAAGCCTCAGCGTCAGCAATATTTTCGACACTACGGGCACTTCTTTGTCTCACTTGCACAGGAACATTCTATACTGTGCCTGTGGAGTCAAATATTTTCAGCGCTCTTAACGTTGAGGCCACTGACTCCGAATTTTGGTAGTAAATTTTAATAATTTTGACTCGTTGTTGGCTCGTACATCTTTCCATCATGAAATGGCAAATCTTACTGAAGAGAAATATCAAAAGGGAGGCAAGAAATATTGCGTCGTTTGCTGTCCCTGTCGTTTTACTTTTGTAGCGTCCTTTTCGAAAAACCCTGAGTATTCAAACACACGCTGGTAAGATATGGGTTAACACCTTTATTTGAATTATTAGAATAAAATCCTACCCTTAACTAACGGCAAGTTAGTTAGTTAATAATGAGCCTAAATATTTTTACTATTAATATTTCTAATATATATGCTATTGAATAGTTGGGACTACAAGGCCTATAATTCTTATTAGTCTTAAGCTACGATAACATTAGGAAAATATTTATCGAGAATATGTTTGAATGAACTTTTGTAAAATATATTCAACGGAATATTTATTATATTTTGTGGTCACACTGCACATACTTGTTTGCCTTATTTTGTTTCAACACACAGCATTCAAATAATGAAAAACATAGGAAAAAATATTTTTCCTTTAGTCACACTTAAAAAATATATGAAAACAAAAATTTTTTCATCAAACTCCCACAAACAAATTATTTTCGAATAATAAAAACTTAATTAAAATATGATAGAATATGAATTTTTTTTTTTTTTGATAAAACAACTTTTACTGGAATTTTAGGACAAGGATATGAAATCCCTTGTAAGAAAATCTTGTTGACGTCGGCGAGCACATATTTGTAGCTAAACATAATAACTTCGCTGACAAACTCATATGGGTAGCGGCAAGGCTAAACTTTGCCCTTCTGGCTGCACTTTTTATTAGCTGGTAACAACAAATCCTACTAATCAGGGTTGTTGTAGAATCTGATTATTATCAGAATCAGAATTGAAACCGACACAATTCTTATTTTGGTGTCACAGAAACAGATGATACCGGTTTTATATTCGAATCAGAATTGTTGTCAGAATTTGGTGTCATCGAATCTGATTTTATCGTTTTTTTGTCAGAAACAATCCAATCAGTTGTCAGATACACACTTGTTTTGATTTTTGTTGTAGGCGGTTAAATGTATTTTGCTGCACAATGTAAGTAAAATTAATTTAAATTTCATTTTAAATAAAACATATTTATGTGTATAGGGGAAAACATAGAAATATAACTCAAAATGGCATATTTCTAAAATTTATGGAGGAACATGAAGATATCGCAAGGGGTTATACAAAACGAGACAAGGCTGAAGTTGAGTCTCTCTGGCAGGAACTTACACAGCCTTTAAACAGTGCTGGACCACCAAGCAAGGATGCCAACGGATGGAAGAGGGTAAAATGTTTAAATTTCTTAAATGTGACACTATTATTTAACAAAAATATATTTTTATACAAAAGATATGGACGGAATGGAAGAGTGAAGTAAAAAAGAAGTTAGCGCATAACAAAGCTGAATCTCGTGCTACTGGCGGTGGTCCATTTAATAAATTCCAGTTAACAAAAACAGAGGAAGCAATTGTACAAATGTGCGGAATTAAATTGACGGTAGATGGTGTATCGGGAATAGAATTAGGCATAGTAGAAGATGAGCTTCCCTTAAACGATGATACACCTGCAACATCTACATCAAAGAGAAGGCTCGAACCACCGATTGTTCCCTGTACACCGAAAAAAGCGAAACCAGAGAGCACAGCACAGTTCTTAAAAAACTTTTTAAGTGAAGAAAGTGAAAGAAAAACTGAGCTGAACGAGAAACTCGAGCAGCTTATTTCCATAGAAAAAGAAAATGCAAGCTCACTTAGACGTTTATATCGAGCTGTAGAAAAAAACAGTGAGAGTGTTGCTAAATCTGTCAAAGAATTAAAAGATGAAGTAACAAATTTTAGCTCTCGAATGTTAAAAGTAATGCAGGAGAAGAACGAAATTAAAAAGAAACAATTGGAACTAGAGCTTTTAAAGTTTAATATGCAAAGCCAAAGCAACGAAAAATGATTTAAAAAATGTGATTATTTATTTTAGTACATTTATAAGACTGTCTCAAGTACAAAAAACTGTGTTACATTTTAGTTTAAATAATATTAATTAAAGTTTTTAAATGAATTATACATATATGAAAAATGAATTGAATTCTATTAAATAAAAATGTATGATAATTTTATAATGTGTTTGCAATTCCATTTCGTATTCTTTGTCCTTCATTTTGCAGTGTCACTCGGGGAAGCAACAAACTACTATCCTCTAACGGTTCTTCCGGCTCAGCAGCGAGTTGATCCACTTCGTATGCGATGTTGTAGCTTCTACAAATGTTGTGCAAAGCGCAGCAAACATTTACAATTTGTACCACTTTTTGTGGATTATAATGCAATGTACCTAGCAAACATCGAAGGCGGCTTTTTAGTACTCCTATCGTCCTCTCTACAATATTACGAGCTAAAGCATGAGCGACATTGAATTTGTGCTCTCTTGTGTTATATGATACATCTCTATATGGAGTAAGTAAAATAGGTTCAAGGGGATATCCGCAGTCTCCCAATAGCATGGAAGTTCTGTCGCCATTCTCATATTCACCAAGAAAATACTGACGGGCTCTACTTATATTTTTTTTCAAATATTTACCAGTTTATACTTACTATCATCGCATTCATCTTAAAAAAACCTTTCCTATTAAAATACAAATGTTCGTCAACAGTTGGTTTTATAATTTTTATATGAGTTCCATCGATGCACCCAATGATGGAAGGAATTTTATATTTATTGTAAAAATGGTTTCTAAATCTTCTTTTTTCATTTTCATTCATTTTAAGTTTGACCCACTGAGGACATATATGCCTTTGTAAAACATCCATTACATTGGCCAACACAATTGACACCGTACTCCGGCCTAAACTAACGGTAGAATCGTTTCCAATTGACTTTTGATAACCGCCTTCTGCCAAAAATCGTAATGTTGCTGCTAGCTGAATAACAGACGAAATATTTGACGGAGGCAAGTGAATTTCAACAATGTTCATCAACATTTGGAATGCTTCTTTATTCACACGGTATTGACTTACGAATCTTTAATAAACTTTAATACAATTCAACTTTTCGTACTTTGTTGCAATGTGTACTTACGCTATCTCCGGAAGTTCCAAGGGATTGCTGTAATCTCTCAATATCTTTCGTTTTACTTTTTCATTCGATTCTTCCTCCATTAATAAAAATAAAACGACAGCCTCTACCATTTTTAGTTTCGTATAATTTAAATTTTTTTAAAAAATATGTTGAAAATCAAAAGAAGCAAAACTTTTTGATAAAATATTTCTAAAAAAATGTAAACAAAGCAAAAACAGCTGATTCGATTATGGGTTTTGTTTATTTTCGAATAAAGCCAAAATCCACACGGTTTCATGACACCAATTCAAATCAGAATCGATTTTCATTTCTGATAAATGACAATTCTGACTGGGATTCTACAACAACCCTGAATATTATATTCTGAGCAACAGGCAAAGAAAGACTAACGGCAACTAAGATATACCTAAAATGAAAATTATATATTTAAATTGACTAATTTTAACATTAAATAAAAAAGATCGAAGAAAACATAAAATAAGGCTCCTATTATGAACTAAATTCGATTTTCGACTGCTGTTGAAATAGCTGATCGAACGAATTTTTATTTGGTATTATATGGCACATTCGTTGAAGAAACACACTATTGTGAGTTTTACCGATATGGTTTATTCACAGTAGTACAATTCTATCAGCTGGCACAGTAATTAAAAAAAATTTTTTACAAATTAGAAAAAATAAATTAAATTAAACATGACCACGACGGAATTATGGTCGGTGATTCGTCTGATAAAGATGAACGTGTACCGGAACTGACTAGAAGCAGAAAAAAGTTGAGGGATGCTTCCAACATATTGGAAATGGACACAACTATGTAAATATTTATCTTTTTCGATGTGGTTTTTACAAAGAATTCATATAGCAAGTTTATTTACAGATTAATAACAAATTTTCTACTGTGTAAGGAGGTGTTTGTGAACTACACTACACTACAGATGAACTGCTGCAGCAGTTGGTAGGTCATACAAACTTAGCCTTGGAAATGAAAATATGCTTGGTCTTGCTCCTCCTGCTGCACGGTATTTGGATCTGTTTTGGCTTACTTTCTTTTTTGGTTTTGATTTCATTTCAGCTCATACCTGCAAAAGCCAGTACTTTAAGTTTATTTCTCTGATATTGCATATTTACTAACCTTAGTCCACTTTGCTGACGTTCTAACGGGTGGTTCCAAGAAATTTTGTTCCTGTAATATTTCATCTCTTTGTTTTTCTGCTTGTAGGTAGGTAGGTCAAATGGCCAGTTTATCCGAAACCCTGATTAACTACAATTAGAACAAGGTGCCTTTTAGATACCATTGCAGGACCAAACTGAAGTTACCTAAAAGTAAAAAAAAAATAATACTACTTTTCTGCTTGTAATTTTGTGCAAATTTCTTTTGCCAATAAAGGATATTTTTCTATAAGGGAAACGAGCTTTTCTAATTGTTGTTTATTGCTTACAACTTTAGACCTGCATAAAATTAACTAAAATAATTCAGTTAGTGGTATTTGGTCCACCAAACCAAAAAAAAAAAATCTAATACTTACATTTGCAACAATTTTTTTAATTTTATTTACAGCGTCGAAAGCAAAATTTTGTTCGTTCAGAAACTTTATACACAACGAAATTTTCGACAGTGATGCCAACTTATAATACAAATTTTACATGCGATATTCGATATTCTTTAGTTAATGAATATCGTCTGTCGATTGCAACTCATTATTATTATTATCTGGTTTAGACCCAGCACAAATGCAAGACACTGCGACCTATAAGATCTATTGTGTCCGTTTGAGTCTACTGTTTGTTTAACAGACCAACTGCCTTCCTTACGAACACCAGCAGGTCCGAAACTTTAGTGGTGGATATATCCGTCAGTGAGACCATATGTCTCCCTAAATACATCCATCTGAATCTATCAAGAGCCACACATTCACACAATATGTGCTCTGCTGTCTCTGATGCTTGTGAGCATAGTCTACAAACATCTACATTTGTGATCGCCATTCTCATCAAATGCGCTCTCACACTACAGTGACCCGTAAGAAAATCCGTTAGGATTTTCAGGTCTGGCCTTCTATACTTTAGAACATCAGACTCACCCCCAAATCGCGGACGAATCACAGCCTTGGCGTGCCTAAGAACCGACTGGGCATTCCAATGTTCCAAACATTTGCCAGTTTCCCATTCACTAATTTGACTGAGAATAGTAGAAAGCGGTGCTGCACAGCAGGGCTCCGGACCAACATAAGGCGTCGCAGATCCCCTCCTAGCTAATGCATGCGCTTCCTCGTTCCCGCTTATACCACAGTGTCCAGGTACCCAGAACAGCTGCACCCTGTTTCTAAGCGATAATTTTTGCAACGTGTCGTAGCAATGTTTGACATGTCTAGATGTCATACGATGAGAGTCAAGCGCCTTTAAGGCAGCCTGACTATCTGAAAATATATTAATTGTCTTGCCCTTGAGCCCGATATCCAGGTTAATCTCAGCACATGCGGTTATGGCCAGGATTTCAGCCTGAAAAACACTCAATGACTTCCCTAGTGGAATTGACAGGTTTCGATTGGGTCCATAGACGCCAGCCCCTACTCCACTGTCCATTTTGGAACCATCAGTATACCAGTTTAGATCAGACTCACTCCGAGCCAAACACCCAGTAGACCAACATTCCCGGTCCGGTACCTCCACCTTAAATCTCTTGCCAAAGCAAAGTTCCAAAGGCATGGTATCCAAGACCGAAATTGGATTCCTCACCACCTTGTGAAGAATGGCCAGGTTCCTTGACTCATTTCGAGGTGTTCTTACGAACACTTTTGCCGCCGAACACGCGGCCACCCTCATCACATAAATATAAAGTGGTGTTAGCCCAATCAGGGCCTCTAAAGCCACTG
Organism: Metopia argyrocephala; assembly: GCA_963576795.1. NCBI lineage: Eukaryota > Metazoa > Arthropoda > Insecta > Diptera > Sarcophagidae > Metopia > Metopia argyrocephala. Next base: position 78,077,326 of record OY756208.1, on the reverse strand, counting down.
TTGGACATGTTCTCATTGCCCCGGTTACACCAAGGCAGGCAAGCCGTTGTATCTTGCCCAATTTTCTTATGGTGGTAGACTCCTCAGTCTTTCTCCACCAAACTATTGCCACATAAGTGATTATGGGCCGAACAATGGCGGTATAAATCCACAGTGTCATTCTTGGCGATAGACCCCAAGTCTTACCGAAAGAAGAGCGACATGCCCAAAGTGCCCTTGTCGCCTTAGCCTGGACAGCAGAAATGTGCGAGTTCCAGGTAAGTCTTCTATCCAGAATGACACCTAGATACTTAACCTCCTTAGAAAACATAATAGTGGTACACCTAAAAGAAATACAGTCGCACGTCAGCTTATATCTCTTCGTAAAAGGTACAACAACCGTCTTTGAAGGATTCACTGAGAGTCCTTCTTGAGAGCACCAATTCGACACATCCCTCAGAGCATCAGCCATAAGGTCACACAATGTACTCTCAAATTTCCCACGGGCCGTTATAACAAGGTCATCAGCATAACTAATTACACTGATTCCTTTTTGAGCCAACATGGTAAGCAAGTCATCAACTACAAGCGTCCACAACAATGGGGATGGACTCAACCTGAGGGCATCCCTTCGACGCCATCACGGTCAATTCCTCTCCATCAAGGGACGAGCTGATAATCCTGCCTCTAAGCATGGAGCCGATCCAAGCTATAATTGGCCTTTCCACCCCTTTTCGTTCCAAAGAATTAGTAATGGAGTCAAAGCCTGTGTTGTCAAAAGCACCTTCTATATCCAAGAAAGAACAAAGAGCAACTTCCTTGTCAGAAAATGCTTTCTCAATACTCCCAAGGAGAGACAAAATTGCACCCTCCGCCCTTCACATACGCGAATTGACTCGGGTGCAGGGGACGTTCCACAAGACACGTCTCCCTTATATAAACATCCACCAGCCTCTCCATTGTCTTCAAAAGAAAGGATGAGAGACTTATGGGTCTATACGACTTTGGAAGATCACTAGGCCTACCTGCCTTCGGTATAAATATAACCGCAACCTCCCGCCAAGCTCGTGGTATATAACCAAAACCGAAGCTGGCCTTAAAAATTACAAGAAGTTTAGACACTATTATGTCAGAACTTCTTTGTAGGAGAGCCGGAAAAATTCCATCTCTGCCCGGAGCCTTATAGGGTTTAAAGGAGCCAATAGCCCACAAAACCCTGTCCGGAGTGAATATTTTACTTGCGAGACTTTTGACCCTTCTGGTAACACGTACAGGTGCGGGAATATCCCAGCACTCGCGTACAGGTGCCACCTCTTGGGAACCAGGAAAAAGCGTTCCCATCAAGAGATCCAAGGTTTGCCTTCTAGACTGAGTGTACCCTCCGGTACCTGTATTAAGGGACCCTATGCCATTATAATGATCTATGGTGAGAGACCTTTGAAGGCGGGCCAATGCCGGCAAACCCTCAATGGACTGACAAAATCCCCTCCACGTCTCCCTTTTAGACCTTGTAATCTCCTTATTGTACTCAGTGAGACTAACCCTATAAACCTGCCAATCACCTGTGCGCTTGGCCCTATTAAAGTTCCTCCATTCCACCAAGGCACCTTACGAACAATAGAATGGTCACTATGACGCACACTAATGTCCAAAGAGGATTTTAATGTCGACTGTAGCTGATTTGCCGCCAGATCCAGTTCATCAACAGACTCTATAGAATCTGGCAGCCAGTCAACTTCTTTAGCTACATTTTCTCTGAAGCAGGTCCAATTTACCTTCCTAGAGACTATTGGCCTATCATCGGTTCTAGCAACGCTAACCAGATCAAATCTAATATGCATATGATCGGATAAGGATACTTCGTCTGACACATGCCAGTCCCTCAGAAGATTAGACGTGAATGTATCACACATCGTAATATCCAATACCTCCGACCTTATGGCGTTAACAAATGTAGGCCTGCTGCCCCTATTGGCCACAGCCACATTATTGCTAACCAGAAAGTTGAGAAGGTAATCACCCCTATCGTTGTTGTCCGTGCTGCCCCATACCATATGATGAGTATTCGCATCACATCCAACTACGAAGTGGTGGTTCTTCTCCCGACAGTACCTGATGAAATTTTGGACTTCCAAGGGTGGTATAAATTCCATATCCCCTGGGAAATAAGCAGAGGCGAAATGTGGAACTGGTTTGTTTACCTCGGTGTATAAGTTCTCATACTCGGAACCAAGAATGGTGGCGTCTTTTAAAATTACTGTAGAGGATAAATTATTTGGTCAAGTAATGGCGCCCGAGTTTTGGCCTGCTGGTACACTTGTTCGGGAATTTACATTTAAACCACGACAGAGAAGCTCAGTCCTTTTGCCTTCATCTTCAACATATACCTCAAAAAACTAATTATCCCTACTGATACTTTCAAAACTATTTACCAGAACGTTAGAGGTCTAAATACTAAATTATCAACTCTCCTGTTAAATAGCTATGATTTTACATATGATGTGATTCTTCTTACGGAAACCTGGCTAACTGATGATGTTTTAATGCTGAAATTCTGTGCAACAGTTATCAATTATATAGGTATAATCGCAATGATCGTAGAGGTGGTGGTGTTTTAATTGCCGTATCGTGCTCCTATCCATCTGAGGAAATTAATTTATCTTATACTAATATTGAATTTATTGCTGTCGTTGTGAAACTTGAGAAAATAAAAATTTACTTTACTTGTTCTTACGTACCTCCGAACTCAAACTCTTCCGTTTACAATGATCATATTTGTTAGGTATTTGGCTAAGTGCATTTTATAAAATATCTGGCAACATCTTTCTTTTTGTTTCTATGTAGTTTTTAAGTTTGACATTTATGAAATAAAGCCGCATCTTTTTTTTTTTTAATAATGAATTCATACATATAAGACGTGTGTTTTTCCTTCGAATAATAATAAAATGTGGTCAAGACACAGCATATAAAATGGCGACGAGAAAATAAAATTGTGAAAATAATATTTTCAGTAATAATAATTAATAGATATAAAAAGCAACTAATATTAAAAGCAAAAATATACAAAACAACAATACAAATAAAAAAGTGATAAATGCAATGCCGGGGAATGCAATTAACAATGCGCCAATGGCTATTTTACAAACACAATCTGCACCCGAATTTATTCCAACTATTGACAAATGGGAGATTTGGAAGGAGCGGTTGGAAATACACTTTTGCGAAATTAATTGTAACGATGACAACATTAAAAAGTCAATATTATTAAAGTCGATAGGGTCCGAGGCATATGGAATCCTACATAGTTTATGCAGTCCCGATTCACCGCCGTCAAAAACATACAAGGCTTTATGCGACATATTGAGGAACCACTATACAACACCTACGATAATCTTTGAAGAACGCAAACGATTTCATTCTGCAACTATGCATGATGGAGAAACTATCTCATCATGGTTTGCTAAAGTAAAGAAGCTAGCGTTAAATTGCAAATTTGGTGCTCATCTTGATGCTTTCGTTTTGGACAAGTTTATAATAGAGTTACCATCTAAAATATTTGAAAGATTATGTGAAGAAGACGAGCACATAACTATTGAAATGGCTCTCAGAAAAGCTTTGATTTTGGAAACAAAATTTAAAAAATCAATTAATATACAAGATGGAGACGTGCACTATGTAAAAAAAAACACGTGGAATGGTAATCAGAGGCGTGATGTCACAGTAAGTAGAGGTGACAACAGTAAATACAACAACCGTTACAATGGAAACAAAGTATGCGAACATAAAGCTAGTAACAATAATAACAATTATCATAACGGTAATACAAAATGTTCACACTGTGGTTGGAAAAATCATGCAAATACAAGGAGTTCAAGTGTCATTCGTGCGGGAGAAAAGGTCACTTAGCATCAATATGTAGATCAAAGAAAGAAATAAAATATGTATCAGAACCTTCTAAACCTAATTTATCCCAGTTAAACAATACTTATGATTTTTCTATTTTTAGTATTAAAAATAACCAATACGATGACCAATTGACAAATCTTTACACACTGCAAATCATCATTGACAATGTAAATGTTGAGGCGACTTGTGACACGGGTGCTTCATGCACGTTGTTACCATTATCGTTTTTTGAGAGATATTATGACAAAAAATTACTAAGGCCATCAAGATCAAGGTATTTAAACTACAATGGTGAGCAAATTCCACTGGCTGGTGAGTATCATGCGAATATTGAGTATAAAGGTGCCAAAAGGAGAATTAAAGTAGTTGTTACTAGAACAAATTCACCTCCTTTACTTGGACGTACGTTTTTAAGAGCATTTGGATTCGAACTGGTGCAGGTTAATTTGATTAGAGAAAAAAGGGAATACAATTCTATTTGCGATGGATTAAGAAGGGAATTTTCGGAAGTTTTTAATGGCAAGTTAGGTGAGTACAAAAATTATAAGGTTTCTTGAGATATAGAAGGGGGAGTAAAACCCATATTTTTCAAACCGCGACCATTGCCACTGGCATGGAAATCGAAGATTGAGAGGCAATTGAGGGATTTAATCAAGGAGGAAATATTAGAACCTGTAGATAACTCGGAGTGGGGTACTCCTATTGTACCCATTCTTAAGCCAAATGGCGAAATTAGAATATGTGGTGATTTTAAGGTCACGCTAAACAGACACTTGATTGATTTTAAGTACCCACTTCCTCGAATTGACGAAATTTTTGCATCACTACAAGGTGGATGCTTATTCACAAAATTAGATCTTGCTAGAGCTTATAATCAGTTGGTTTTGGATGACAAATCACAACTTTTATGTGTACTTAGTACACATATTGGTTATTTGAAAATGAAAAGACTTCATTTTGGCATAAAAACAGCAGCGGCAATATTTCAAAAAACAATTGAAAATATTTTGAGTAACATTCCATGCGTTGCTGTCTATCAGGATGATATTATTGTTACTGGTAGGAACTTATCGGATCACATTGATAATTTGAAATCTGTACTTACTAGATTGGAATCAGTTGGTCTTAAGGTAAATGCGGACAAATGTGAGTACTTTAGGGATCAAGTATCCTATCTGGGTTTTACGATTGATAGAAACGGTCTGAGAAAGAATTCTGACAGGGTTTCTTCTATTCTAAAGGCACCAATACCGTCCAATGTGTCGGAGCTCAGAGCTGTAATTGGTATGTTCAATTACTATTCTAAATTTATTTGCGGTTTTGCCGAAAAGATGCATCCATTATATAATTTGTTAAAAAAGGGTACAAAATTTGTCTGGTCTCCAGAATGTCAGACCGCTTATGAAACTTTGAAGGGGGATATTACATCCGATCAAGTTTTAGTATATTTTGATGCCACCCTTCCAATAGTTCTTACTACTGATGCTAGTAATCATGCAGTGGGAGGAATTTTGTCCCACAGATTTCCAGATGGCACCTTGCGTACTGTATCTTATGTTTCGAGGGCACTTTCAAAGTCCGAACTTAATTATAGTACATTGGAGAAGGAAGCTTTGGCTACAGTTTTTTGTGTGACTAAGCTAAAACAATATTTACTCGGAAACAAATTTATATTACAGACTGACCATAAACCCTTAATTTCTATTTTTGGGGAAAAGAAAGGTTTACCAATTATGGCATCGGCACGTATGCAGAGATGGGCATTCTATTTATCAGGATTTAATTACACAGTTGAACATATTAAGGGTATTTTAAACACAGCTGACCATCTTTCACGAATGCCTCAGCGTGAGCTTTTTGAAGATCATCAGGAGAATAGTTATATTCATTATATTAAGGAGAACAATGTCCTGAATTTAAGTTTTAAGGACATAGCCAGGGAGACCAGAAGGGATCCCATTTTGGCGAAAGTTTCAGACGCTGTTGATAATGGCAAAATTAATAGTTTAAGGGGCGAAGAATACGCACCGTATAGGAATAAAAGTTCGGAGCTGTCTGTAGAGCAAGGTTGTATATTATGGGGCTACCGTACCATTATCCCTACAAAATATAGATCTCAGTTACTTAGGTCACTACATCAATCGCATTTGGGTATTGTAAAGACAAAATCAATTGCACGTTCGTACGTTTGGTGGCCGGGAATAAACCAGGAAATCGATAACTTAGTGAGAAATTGCAGACCATGTCAGGAATTACACGCAAGTCCTGGTAGGAGTTACTTAATGCCATGGGAGCCAACTGTATCAGTGTGGTCTAGAATACATGTTGACTTTGCAGGGCCATTAAGAGGTCAGTATTTGTTTATTGTTGTAGATTCTTTTTCTAAATGGGTGGAAGTATTTACAATGAGGCATATTACATCGGAATCTACTATCTACAAGTTACGTGAATTATTTTGTAGATATGGGCTTCCTAACAAACTTGTTAGCGACAACGGACGTCAATTTACGTCGGATTACTTTAGAGATTTTCTGAAACAGAATAACGTAAAACACATTTTAACTGCTCCTGGGCATCCTTCTACTAATGGTCAAGCGGAAAATTATGTGAAAACTATAAAGAAGTCGTTAATGGCGAATATGAAATATCAGGGGAATTATGATCTGGACAAAATTTTGAATCGGTTTTTGTTAGACTATAGAAATACAGAACACTGTACTACGGGTGAGTCGCCAGCGAAACTTTTTCTTGGCAGAAGTTTGAGAACAAGTTTCAGTAATTTAAAGCCTCCGTCTACTTTAGAGAAGATCAGGGAATCTCAGGAAATAGCGTCCAATCTCATAAAGGAAATCGACATGTTGAATTTAAGAAAGGTCAGAAAGTTCTCATTCGTTCTTATGGAAATCCAAATAAACCAAGCTGGTCTCCAGCCGTAGTAAAAGATAGATTAGGTCCACAATCGTACATGTGTATCTTCTCGGAGAATCAAAGACAGATAAAGCGACACCTTGACCAAATTCGTGATATAAACGTTAGTATGAAACATGATATTAATACTTCAATTGACACCATGAGTTTAAATGAGGAAGTAAATAATAATGATGGCATTAGTAGTAACATTGAAAATGGTGAAAAGAATATCGCTGAACCTTCGGCCTCCGTCAATGAAGAATTTAATGAAGCTGTTTGTGAAGATCTGCCAAAACGTCAATTAAGACCTCGTATGGATAGGAGAGTAGTAACCAAATCTAAAATTTAAGCAAAAAAAAAAATTTTATGAATTCTGTATTTCTAAAATATTATGGTTAATTTTTTTTTATATTATAAATATGTTATCTGTATCATTTATTATAATTAGAAACAATTAGAGGATGAGCGTGTTAGGTATTTGGCTAAGTGCATTTTATAAAATATCTGGCAACATCTTTCTTTTTGTTTCTATGTAGTTTTTAAGTTTGACATTTATGAAATAAAGCCGCATCTTTTTTTTTTTAATAATGAATTCATACATATAAGACGTGTGTTTTTCCTTCGAATAATAATAAAATGTGGTCAAGACACAGCAATATTAAAGCCATCGAAGCAGTAACTTTACTCGCAGGTAAAAATGATTTAGTTTTTGCTATTGGTGACTTTAATCTATCTGCGATTACGTGGAAGCAACCACCATACACATCATATTTAGTTCCAGTGAAGAATAGACCTTGCTATGATGAGTTCTTGAACAGCATTTTTGATCTATCTTTTTATCAGATGAATTCGGTATATAACAGCTTTGACAAATTACTGGATTTAGTGTTTACTAATGATTTAAATAATTGTAGTATTAGGCGAACTGATCCTGTAACTTTGCCTGAAGATCGATTTCATCCTACTATTGAAATAAGCTGTTCAATTCTATCTGGAGATAAGTTAATACCGTCTAGACCTGAAAAAGTATTTTGTTTTAAAAGGACCAATTATACTTTATTTAATGAATTAATGGAAAATACGTGTTGGAACGATGTTCTTTCAATTTCTGGTAACATTAATTTAGATATTGATTCGATGACTGCTTCTTTTTATAATATATTAAATTCATTTTTTGAAATTTGCGTTCCTAAGCAGAGTGTTAACAAATTATCTGGTCCGCCATGGAATTCTAAGCAACTGTCTCGGCTGAAAAACTTGAAAAATAAATATTATAGAAAATACAAAAGATCTGCTTGTTCTATTGATTATGGAAAGTATTCAGTTGTCCGTTCCAAATATATTATACTTAACAAATCTTTGTACAAAAACTATTTAAATAAAGTTAAGGGAAAATTTATTCATGATCCAAAGTCCTTCTACAAGTTCGTAAATTCTAAAAGAAAATCAAACGGATTTCCTTCAGTTATGAAATTAAATAACCAAGAATCTGGCAATATTGAGGATATATGTGACATGTTTGCCGACTTTTTTGCGAGCACTTATTCTGATGCTGTCTACCATGACAACAAGTATCCATACACCATTGCATCGAACCAGTTTATAACCTTACCAATTTTTAGCAGTAGTGATATATTACTTAACTTAAAAAAGCTTAAAATCTCATTTATTACTGGTCCTGATGGGGTTCCAAGCAGTATCTTACGTCACTGTGCTGAATCTTTTGTTACACCGCTGACTCTTTTATTTAGTACCTCTGTTAAGTTTGGATTTTTTCCTACTATTTGGAAAGACTCATTTATTACACCGCTGTTTAAATCTGGGAGTAGGACTGATATTAAAAATTATAGAGGTATTGCAAAATTAAGTGTTATTCCGAAAATGTTTGAAAAATTGGTTGCTGATTTTCTCTGTCATCACACTGCATCATTAATATCACCTTCACAACATGGATTTAGAAAAGGCTGCTCTACGACAACTAATATTCTTCATTTTACTTCCTTAGCCAATGCTGCGTTTGTTCGAGGGAAGCAAACCGATGTCATATATACTGATTTCAGTAAGGCGTTTGACAAGGTTAATCATAAGCTCTTATTGATTAAACTTGATTTGTTGGGTGTATCGCGAATTAGTTTGAATTGGCTGGAGTCATACCTAACAGGAAGGAAACAGACAGTACGAGTTAACGACTGTGTATCTAAACACATATCTGTTCCTTCTGGTGTTCCCCAGGGCAGTCATCTTGGACTACTTTTATTTTCCTTGCTAATCAACGATCTTCCAAATGTATTTAAATCCGCTGATATATTGATGTACGCTGATGACGTTAAAATTTTCCTTCCTTTTGCTAATCTTGATGATCATGCCTTTCTCCAAAACGACCTGAATGACTTCTTCATATGGTGCGAACACAACATGCTTGAGTTAAATATAGGAAAATGTAAATGTATGCAATTTGGTAGAAACAACATAAACATAGTTAATTACTCTCTGGGTGGGAATTATTTGGAGGTGGTTGAATCAATCATTGATCTTGGAATCCTACTTGATGCTAAACTGTATTTCAATGCTCATATTACTATGGCTGTTAACAAAGCAAGAAGCGTTTTTGGTTATATAAAGCGGTGGTCTAGGGAGTTCTCCGATCCTTATATTACTAAACAGCTCTATGTATCTTTAGTGAGACCAATTTTGGAATATGGATCAATTATATGGGATCCTTACTATAATGTAAATAATAATATCATTGAATCTGTGCAGAGGCAATTTTTGTTGTTCTGTTTGCGTGAATTTCGTTGGAATTATACCAATCTTCCTTCCTACACTAGTAGACTTGCTCTAATTAAACTACCTACTCTTAAAAGTCGTCGTGTTATGTTGAACGTGTCTTTTATGGTGAATCTATTAAATGGCAATATATGTTGTGAATTTCTATTGAACTGTGTTAAATTAAATGTTCCTAGTCGTTATACTCGTCATCATACACCTTTGTACATTCCATTATGTAGATCTAATTATATGCTTGCTGACCCTTTTATAAGAATTTGTCGCCAATATAATAATTTGTCAGAATTTGTTGATTTTTCTTTGAATTTAAATACTATTAGGAATAAGATAATTATATTTCTTAATTCGTAACATTGTCATTCACATTTACTTTTATTTTTTCTCTTGTACACTTTTGTTTCAATTTTATTATTTAAGCATTATATGTAGTGTTATTAGTCTGTACGGATTATCTTCCATAGACTTTAATAATTAATAAATAAATAAAAAAATAATAAATAAATATTACCTCCCTTATACCAACATCAGTAATAAGTTTGACGCTTACAGCCACCAGGTCCCTAGTAATGAAATCTGTAATGGGAAAGAAGGTGAATTTGGAATTTACCAAAATAGCGGCCCGGGGCCTCTCCCCAGCCGCATACACCAACTTACACGTCTTATTTTGAAGTCCTCTGACTCTGTCATTAATAGTCCAGGGCTCCTGTATGAGCCCTAGACTAATATCTTCAGTGGCAAATCTGCGGCTAAAAATGCTCGACGCACCTTTGGCCCTATGCAGATTTGCCTGGAGCACTTTGAAAGTACCTTCCATCATTTGCGCTCATTGGAAAGCACCTCTGACGCAACTTTTCTCCCTGCCTGGCTCAATTGCCCAGCAAGCTTTGTTGCCTCAGCCTTAAGTGAGAAACCTGGGGATTTCGCTCTACCCCCCACAGGTTTGCTCTTTTCAGTACTGTACAGTACAGTTATAGGGGTAGTAACACTCGTGTCGACTACCCTTTTTATGTTTGTGGAAGACACAATTGTCTTCCTTATAGTTGATGCATAAGAGGCATCGCTCTCTAAATTATCAGCAATATTTTTCATCAAAATATGCGATGCTCGGGTTAAAGAGTCACCTGCGGCATTGCCCGGCTTGCCACAGGAAGGCTAATTAAAACTGGAGGGCGCCTGGTATCCAGAGTCCGCATACGAGCAGCCAAGTACCCCTTGACCATGCATTCCTCAGTGTATGCTGTTCCACCTTGGATTTGGGGGAACGGTTATGAGGAGCGTCCACCTCCCGCATGATCAAATTTTAACTAACAGTCAGCAGAGACATGACCTTACTGAACTGCGAGTTGCGGTTACCACCCATAGATGGTAAAGATCACACTTCTATATGAGTTTCCATATAGCAGGACTGTACTAAGTGAAAACCAAAGTCAACCCTTAGTAGAGTCCCCTGAATACTCATATAGCAAACCGCAAGCGTTGCTTACTTTAGCCATGGTCAAGAGTTGGCCTGAGTGGAAACGCAATTCCCACACAAATGTAGGACACGCGAAACTCACCCAGACCCGCACCGACCATGTTACCAGTGGCCGCCACGTGGAGGTAGTAAGTCTTCTTGTGCAGTTGTCCATAAGGATCGTCTATTGACTTTGCCTTATGGGTCCACACCTGACCACCATTGCAACTCATAATATGTATGTATGTAAATTTTAATTCATATTGGTTTTATACAATTAAGCCCTTAAGCAATATAATTCAATTTTTTTGTCTCCTGCCACGCTTTTCTTTTGATTTTGAGTAATCTCGACTATCAAGTCAGCCCTCCCTCTGTCAAGTTATTGACCTATGTTACCTTATACCTAAATAATTATCGTGGCGACGATTACATTTGATAACAGCGGAAATAGTGGGTATGCTTGGCGTAAACCTACTTTGGTAAAAATATGAACTATATATGCCTACCAAATACTGACTGACCGACTACAATGACAATAATGGACATTCTGTGTAGACACTCAAATAACGGGATAATCAAAGGAATTTGTAGTAACAGCATTGTGGGGTGATGTTGAGTAAAACCATATACAAGACTTTTGAGAGAGTATATAAAAGTAGGTAAACAGGAGTTGGAAAGTAGCAATCAAGCTGAGCAGACAGAATCCGAAAATGAATTAGTATAATATATAAATTAAAATAAGTAATAGAAAAAATAATAAATAAATAAAATTTATGTATATGTATGTACATAATTTTAAAAGTGTTTGTTTAATTTTCCAACGTGTGGATCATCAAATCCCACATTATAATGTTTAAGAACAAGCTAATAATTCCTTAAAACACTGTAAAAACTTGCTTTGTACCGTTCACATTGTAGTCACATTAGAAAAATATTTGCTAGCTGGCAAATAATTTTGTTTTTTAAATAACAGCTGTTTTGCTGTTTGCCACTTAAAAATATTTTGTGGTCACACTATGGCAAAGAAATACTTAAAGTTTTTCATCAAATATTTTCCCAATGTTACGCTACCTTAATATTTAACAAATTATTTTGCGTCACTTAAATGAACGCATTCACTTCGTGGTAAAATATTGTATATTTAAGGTAAAATCTAACTGGAACTCGGATAAGAAACAAAATATAAAATTTGTAATTTTAGGTAGGGAACCCTAAAATGGGCTGTTAATTAAATTTAAACAAAAATTAATTTCCATTTTGTTAAAATATTATTTTTTCGTACCATACCAAACTAATACATAATTTGTTTAAGTTGTTAAATTAAAAGTTTTATTTTAAATGTTTGTTTATTTATAATCAATAAAATGTCAATTCAAAATTGTAGCTTTAGTTGCTATAGTTGTGTTCAAAAAGTAACAAATACACTCCAAAAATTTTGTTTTTAAAATTCGTTTTTAAGTTCCATAAATTTTTAAAAACTTATTTATATAAGAGAATTATATTTTTATATATTTCTTCTGAACTATGTAAATAAAACAATTGTTTTCTATACTCAGAACGTAAAAAGCTATTTTCTCATATATGCTTCTACACGTGGCCATTAAAATATGTATGTATGTATGTTATAACAAAAAATGTATGCTTTCTATCTTAAGAAAAAATTCATTTTCAAAATGCAATACATTTCACAATAACAATAGTTAACAATAAAACTAACATTATTACTAGAAACCTTCAGTTAAGTTCTTGAAAATATTCACGTACGTATACATAGTCCTGGCCTTTAGTTTTTTTGTTTTCTCTGTTATTTACTTTTTTATGTCTTAGTTTTCTATTGTGTCTTTTCTATTTATTTTTCCAGCAAGTAATTGTTTTTCTTTTCGTTCCTTTTGTGTTGTGTGTGTTAGACAAATGACTTCAAAAATTCTTTTAAGAGACATGTTTTATCAATTTTATGTGTTAAACCCCTATAAGTATGCCTTGCTTATTATAAAATGCCCAAAATGTTTGTATTTATTATTTATATGTGAAGGAACCTTGAGAGTGTATATAAGAAAAGTTTTAAAATATTTATTTTTTAGATACGAAAAAAAACTTGGGAGCGTTGATGAAAAATATATTGTTTGTGAAACTGTCCTTTTTAAACCTTAGTAATAAAAAAAGAATTATTTAATGTCTTTAAGACAAAATAATTTTTAGCAAACCAGAAAATTTGGTAATATAAAATATCATTTTATATACATAGCTAACAATTAAGTCTTACTTGTAGACATAAATTTGAAATTATAAATGAAATTTTTGTAAATATTTTTCAAGCACTTATGTATATTAAAAAGAAATTGTTATAAAATTTTAACAAAACTAAAATAGTACGCAGTTTTTAACTACAGTTTCTTCTCTATTGTTAGATAAGAATATTAATTTCGTAGCTAACCTTAAACGCATCTTAACGTTTTAATACACTTTTTAATTTAAATTTAGAATGTTCTTGGTTCCTAATTATCACGTCCAGGAGCATTTAAGTTCTTAATTAGATACAAACAAGACAAAAATAAGTAACAATATTTCAGAACAAGAAGACCATTAAAATATTTATGAAATAAAAAATTTTAATCTTATATAACAAAGTTGATAAACCACAACTGTAGCATACCTAAAGGGGTTGTAAAAAATTCAAAGACTATAAGAATTAATATTTCTATGAATTATAGTAAATATAAGGCTATTAGAAATTTAATGGCATACAAGAAGTATTTGTACTTCTGACATGGTTACTAAATTGCTTGTATACCCTTCAATGCAGCTACAAAATCACAAAACTCAATTCAAATACATGGCAGTTGTAACATTTTTTGTTTCAAAAGTTTTTGGTTTTTAAAATAAAGGAACAGAAAAGAGTAGAACAAATAAAAAAAATCGTCTTGGTTTACCATATAAGTACTTTAGATGGTTGTGGTCTCTTCATTGTGGCTTTCATCTATGGTTTATGTCCTTATTATGAAGCTTAAATATTTTATGAAATAAAAAAGGAATTCTTTTTTATTTTGAGAGTTTTAACACTATTGATTATAAAAAGTTGAGGAAACTAATTAGGTTAAAAAAAGAGGAAATAAGCAAAAAAACATAATTATTTAATAATTTAATGGTTAAAAATCAATGTGGAATTTCGTCGTAAGAAGAAGTTCGACTGAAAGATTCAGATTGTGCTTCAAGATTTTAAGTATCTACACAAATTAAATATTGTAAGAATTACACTGTATCCACACAGAACAATTGTCAAATTATTGAATTTAGTGCCGTCGAGAGATCCTAAAAAATTGTGTTCTAATTAATTTCTGATGTAAATCGGCAACTATTGCAAAAAAAGTTGTCTCTATGGACCCAAATTTTGTTACACCTCTGCTTCTAGTAAAGATTGATAAGAATGTCGCTTAATAAAAAAAAAAACAAAAAAAAAAACTATTCCTTTTCAAAAATCCCAATACAACTCACAGCATGAGTAGGGATTTTTTCCTCTAAGTATTGGTCTCAATAAAAAAAAACTAGCCGCAGCAGATGAGACTACCAAAACGTCTGTGTGCATAAGTAATCATATCGTCGTGCGGGAGTTTATGTGCTCTATCCGCCATTTTATATATCTCGAGTTAATGATGCCACTTTCGGTTTTAGACACCAAAATTTTTAAAATCTGCAATCCATTTTCAGCTATTTATCTCCTTAGCTAGACGAGATATCCGAAAACATATTGCGGATTTAAAAAATTTGGCGTCGAAAACTTAAAGTTGCATCAAAAACTCGAAATATATAAAAAATATGAAATGGCGGATATTCACATAAACTCCCGCACGACGATATGCGAGTCCTAGATAAATATTTGTATGTAAAGCAAAACAGCCTTTGAATAGTGTATTTGTCCATAAAAACCATCTTCAACAAACATTTCATTCATTCATATATAAGTTATTTATTTTTTTTTTAATTAGAATACAATAATTATATTATATTTAATTAATCCGAGACGAGTGACTAAGACGTTTGCTCGGCTATAATGTCGCCAGACCAAGTGGGAATCGGACCCACAATCATAATATCAGCAGTCTATCAAACTACAAACGAGACCACTGGGGCACCCCGCATATATAAGTTAATATACATATATGTAAATATTTGACCTGGGCGAACCTGAACCCCCTTGACTTACTCCACTTTATTAGCAGCTCTGGTTAGCTGTAGTTCTTTTCCTATTTTTAGGTAACTTTAATTGAGTCCTGCAATGATTTCAAAACGGCACCTTGTGCTAATTGTAGTTGATCACGTTTTTGATAAACTGGCTATTTGACCTACCTAGCTACTTCGATCTGAACTTAACTAGAGTTGCTAGGGTATCTTCACCAGTTACATACACACACATAATTGGACATTACAACTCTGTGTCAGGGTTACAGCCTAGCTTCTCGCAGCAGTCATGTTGTGGGTGTTCATTTTTATCCATGAGTTCCGGGACCTATAGTTTAAAGTCGACTCCGAACGACAGATTTGAGAAGCTTTTTCACGGCAATCAGTTACTCCCAGAGCTTTTGCCAGGAGACTGCTGAAAGGTAGTCGTCGAGAGAAGTAATTTTTTCATTTTTTTTTTTCAAGATGTCAGGTCTGAGATTTTAACCCAACGCTATCGTCTTAGTCAGCTAACAAGCTAGCCGCTAGACAACGACTTCTACGTTGCCCTGATGCACTTTAAATATTCGCGAATACGAATCAATTGGCTCATCTCAGAATCTACGCAGACTACCCGAAATATTAAGTAAATGCTGTTGTATTATAAATTAAAATATATGTATGTCTTTGGCAAATATTTAAAAAAAAAATAATACAATATATTAGAAAATATTTTAACATAAAAAAGTGACAGCTTTTCCAAATAAGCTAATTTATAATTCATTAAGAATAAAACAAAATTATTTTTTTCTAAATTTGAAACGCAATTTGTCAAATAAAAACTATATCATTCTGGTTTAAATCAGAAATAATTTTTGAAATATGCATTAATATATACATCATTATATAAAACTAATTCTTAACTCTGGTACACCATTTAATACTGACTTACATTTACTCAATCACTATTACTTATTAAATATTAAATAGTGGACCTTAAACAATAGATTCCATATTTTTCGGTTTTTCTTTTTTTGCCAATTCAATTTTCGGTAACATTTTTTGTAATAAAATTCATTATTTAACAGAGCAATCGTTATGATTTAATATTTTTGTTTTGCTAAAAAGTTTTATCGGCCCTAATAAATCTTAAGAAGTTTTCAAAAAACAATATGTGCCAAACATTAACAGAAAAGTTTTCCACTCGTAAAACCGTTTACCCACTCCTGCACCATATCAAATGTATCGTATTATACAACGGTTGTGAGGAAAAATGCAAGAAATTTTCACAATAGAACTGTCAAAAGAAGAAACGCCTATTGTTTCGAAGGCACGTTTTTGTTAGTGAAAAATTGTTTAATGTGTTTTAAATAAAGGCACGTTAGGCGAAAAAAAAAATTAAAAATCAGAAAATTCTATTTTTAGAGGCTGTTATAAGTATAAGTTGTTTAAAATTATCAAAATGAATATTAAGGGATTCGTTTAATTTGCTAATTGCTTCTTATACATCATAAACTCATTAAAATGTATGCATGTTATAGAGGTAGAAGAGATATCTAGTAGCTTAAACAAATACCCCTATTGTGATTGAACTATTTCACTTCACTATTTCCATTACATTCAAAAAAATTTTTTTCTAGAAGTAATTAAGTATATAGTTATACATACATACATACATAACTGGCCTTTACATCCCTGTGTCAGGATTACGGCCTAGCTTCTCGCAGCACTCCAGGGACCGTAACTCTTATGACTTTTATCAAAAAAATCAAGAAATAAGAGTTATTTTTGATTTTTATATTTTTAAATAGAAAATAAGAGTTATTTTTGGTATTTATTTTTTTAAATGAAAAATAAAAGTTATTTTTGATTTTTATATTTTTAAAGGAAAAATAAAAGTTATTTTTGATTTTTATATTTTTTTATCAATAATAAAAGATATTTTTGATTTTTATATTTTTATATCAATGATAAAAATCAATTTAAAATTCGTGACATAGGTAATATGTTTATTATTAATCCTTGTTACGTATTAAAGTAAAAATAAAGTACACAACAACAACAAAATGTGTTTAACAAAGTTTCTAAATTACGCTGTGCATTGCCCTTGAACGTGAATAAGAAAACTTATTCGTACACAGAAAAAACTAGATTGTAAATACAACAAATATTTTTGTATATACAATTAAAATATTATTCAATTTTGCGCTAACAACGGTTTTTGTAAATACAAATACGACAATTGTAAGTTTCCTTAACAAAAGAAAAAAAAATGCAACGGTACCATGTTTTTTCAATTATTGTGGTTAACAAACTATTTGTTGAAAAGATTACAAGACTTTCAGTAAATGTTTTTATTGCACTATTTTATCAATCATTTTTTTAAATTAAATCGTCTTTATTCTCTCCTTTGCTGGGATTTGAACCCGGGCTGTTGTGTGTTGTATGCAAGCGCTCTAACCATAACACCACGTCACTCCTAATTTTTATAATGTTCTTTTTGTACTAAAGCAAAGAATTCAACAAAAAATTTATTTAATCGTTTTTATTGAAAATGTATGGTACCGTAATAATTTATTTTATTTTTTTGTCAAAGTTTACTTTGAGAAAAAGAAAAAAATTTAACGGTACCATCTATTTTCAACAAATGTTGTTAACAACCCAATTGTTGGAAAAATTTCAACACCTTCAAAAAATACTTTTGTTAAACTTCTTTATAAATCTCATATGTTTTTGTTGTTTTTTTATAACTAAGTCTTCTTGTTTTTGAAAATATTGCTGAAATAATAACAATAATTTTAATTAGCATAATTTGTTGAAAATAAATCGTAATATTTGTAATATCAAAAAAATATTTGATTGTATTTATAAAATACACATTTAGAATAAAATTTCACATTGACAACTCACTTTGTTGATTGAATTTTGGTGATATTTTTTTCTGTGTAATAGATGAAAGCTCCGTTGCAAGCTCTCGATCTGTTTTAGCAGACGGTTTAAGGTCAACGGAGATGAATTATTCGTCTTCGGACGACGATGATACTCCTACGACAATAAATGACAGCGTCCGCAAAGCTTATTTTGAAATAGACAATTACAAAGAGAAGCGTTTAGATACTTCTGCTAATTTATTGGAATATTGGGAGAGCAAAAAATTTGTGTTTCCATGGCTTCGAAAATTAGCTTTAATAGTTCATTATATACCTGCCACTCAAGTCAGTGTAAAAAGGTCATTTTCAGCACTCAGATTAATATTGGGAGATTTGAGATATAATTTATCTGAGGAACATTTAAAATTAATTATGATGTTAAAATTGAACACCTGAAAACGACCTCTTAACACTGACTGGATTGGCAGCTAAAACTTATAAGCTATTTCTATGCATTCATGTTTTTATAGCTGATAATGGATAAGTCACATAATATATTATATTCATATAGAAATTTGAATGAAGCAGCATATTATAATACATACGGCATCAAAAAATAATTTTAATTGTTTTTTTATTGATTGATTTTTATTATAGATATAAAAATATAAAAATCAAAAATAACTTTTATTTTTCATTTAAAAATATAAAAATCAAAAATAACTTTTATTTTTCATTTAAAAATATAAAAATAAAAAAAAACTTTCATTTTTTATTTAAGAAAATAAAAATCAAAAATAACTCTTATTTTTGATTGTTAAAATAAAAATCAAAAATTTAAAAATCATTCAATATGTTGAATGCATTTCGCCTAAAAATCATGATGGTGTAATTAAAAGTTTTCTACAATGTTCTTTTATGTATGATTTATTTCTTCAAAAATTGAAAAATAACTCTTATTTCCGGTCCCTGTTTTCAACACAATTTTTTATGCCATTTAAATAGGGTCGGTATCATTTATTTAAATAACTATAGAAGAAAATTATTTTTTTTAAAACTTTATTCTTCTTTAAGATTTCGTGCAATGTTTTGAAGATTTAATAATGAGTATATCCTGCTTTATTGGATATAACCTCAATAATACCATTTGGGAGGGAGTTATAAAGATTTTTAATTAATCCTAGGAGGTATATCTAGGTATGTGCAGACCTACATGGGATTTGTATGGAAATGCATAGATGTGTTAAAGTATGTATAATTGCATTTTATGCTAGAAA